>JBAMJV010008098.1:0-65789 GCA_037951105.1 Echinarachnius parma
GATAAACATACTTACTTAGGGTGTATTTTTTGCACCACGCAAATACTCGTTTAGGGTGCTTTTGGCAAGTCCTTGGTCACGCCATGATGATACCCCCCTTTCTATGAGGACAGACCCCCCCCCGGGGGGGGGGGTGGGAGGGGGAATCCCCCTCCCAGGGGAACATTTTGCATTTATATACTTGAAATGGTGCAATCTGGTGCATAAAAACATAATGCCACATGCATTTGAATGATCCAACATAGCTTAATTACAGCCCAATAACAGCCTACACAGGAACTACGTGGACCAGTACAGAAAACCCACCCCAGATGTTCCATACGCAAGTTATATACACAGCAAACTGAGATAATTTTGTTGTGCGCGAAGCACGCAGCAAAAACTTTAATTGGATGTAAAATAAAACGTTAGAATTAACAAGTTGGGGCGGATTCATATAATTGTATTCCTTTTTCTTTCTTTCTTTTTTTGAGGGGGGGGGGGGGCTTTTTGGGGGGCAAAACAAGTTTTGCCCCCCAAAAAGCCCCCCCCCCCCTCATATTTTGGATTGGCCCCACTTTCGGCGCCTATGGATCCACGTGATCCAGTATACTATAGAGCCATCGATATACTCTATGGCGTCAACAACTCCTGTGGAGAGGATACATTGCCAGGAAGCGAAGGGAGCGACCAAGTGGGGGAGGGTGTGGGAGGGGGCGTCCCCCTCCCACAGTAGGGAGCTTAATTTGTATTTCGGGGCGTAAAATTGTGTGATTTGGTGCACACCTAAGACATAAATTTCACGTTATATGAAGTCTATAAACACGACCCAAACATACATAATGACAAAGAGAGGAGAGCAATCGCCTCCACTTTCAAATGTGGGGGACATGATCGATAACTGTATGGGCGCGAAGCGCGCGGCAAAAATGATATTTATAGTCCTTTTTTCAACTAAAAAACAGCTATTTTGAAGATTAATTATTTATTGATAAACATGTCTTTTCATTCTTTGGCATTATATCACTCAATTTTTTTCTTCGCCCCCCCCCCCCCCCCCCCCCAGGATCGACGCCCCTGCGCTGTTCAGTTTGTTCTTGTTGACTCGCACGCACATGTTCAAAACGGCATACTGCAATCAACACAAAAACAAACATCGATCACCCTCGATCAACAGCAATGAGTAGTTGGAATTCACAAGCAGGTGAACTCTGACAAACATTCTCCTCAATTAAGCCTTGAAGATATTTCTTTTTGTGTAACTTTTTCAATGTGTTTGATTCCCTGATTTTTGTAATGTGTAAATTGTAATGTTGAAGATAAATGTAAGAATACAAAGTATATAATTATAAGCCTTCAAGTAAAGGACTATAAACAAACTCATTGGTTAGGGAGATTCATATGCATAAGATATAGCTAAGTAAAGTAATTTATTTCACCTTATATTTTCCTCTAATCATAATGGATTGAAATTAATATAAAACGCATTACCACACGCACACAATGTTTGAAACTGTAAACTGTAATACAAACATTATTCTAGTCATTCCAGCACAGTAATAAAACAAGTGAATATTCAAATGTTTTAAAAGTTTTCAATATTTACAAGTTTATTTCATCAATTTGCAGAAATTCAATTTCAAGAATTAATTTCACAAAATTGTCACTGACGTAGATCTTCAACCAATTTATTTTGCTCAATAGAGGGGGGGGGGGGGGGGGGGGGCTGATCTACTTTTCATTCCACCTACCCCCCCCCCCCCCCCCCCCTTCCCCAACTATGGAATTTCCAGCAAATCTACACAGATGGAGATCGAGGTATACATTTGAAAAACATGCCAACATAAATTAAAGTGATGGTACAGTTTTGGGTAAACATAATTTTAGCAACTAAAAATGTGTAGCATTAGGTAATTCTATAGCTAGCTGAATACATTTATTCCAGTTAGATACATTTATGGACATTTCTGCTTTTTTTCTGAACCGATTTTGATAAAACAAAGCTGATTCTGTTTTTAAAATTGTGTGCTCTCTCAAATTTTACACATAGTTTTTCATTACCTCACAAAAAAAAATTCTCGAAGCGCCCTCTAAACCAAAACTGAACTATCCCTTTAAATATTAACATGTCAATAATGGATATAAAATCAGTCCAATGTAATTGGGCACTGCATGACTTAGATTTACTGAAATTATTCTTGATCATCTTCCCTTGAACAAATTTAAAAAAGATTGCAGATCTACACCGGTGATTGGATAACACCAGGGCCCCGTTGCAAAAGAATTGCAATCGATTGTAAAGTTGCAATTAATTGCAAGTCAGATCATGTGACTTAAGCCCTCTGCAGACAGAGCCGACTCGACCGGATCCGACTGGTTTCAATCAGGCAAGAGTTGGGCTCGGTCGGTCGGATCCGATTCATCGTGTTGAATCGGCCCTGACTGGCATCCGACAGTCTCTCGACTGGCAAAATATTTTTCGCGAGGCACTTAAAACTGAGCGGATCCGAATGAAAACCAGTTGAGTCAGCTCTGTCTGCAGAGGGCTTTAATGTGCAAATCTGATTTGTTCAAACAGCATATTTTCTGACTTGCAATCAATTGCAACTTTACAATCGATTGCAAATCTTTCTGCAACAGGCCCCAGTATTTTCAATGTACCATTCTCATAACCGTGTGCCTAACTCATAATTTGTAAAGTTAAATGCATGTGCAAGTTCTACAAAATGTGTCAGATTTTGCAATTTAGTCTGGTTATTATTCTACTACATGAATGGTGAAATAACAACTGTCACTACATTATCATGTTGCACCTCTCAAATTTTGTTAGATACTCAAAAATTAAAGAGAAACATGAATTGTCTTTATGCTACAGTAGTGAGACTATGGGATATTGGGAACAGTGTGGAGTAAGCTACAATAGGTATTCCGAAATCACTTATGAAGTACAGTGGAATCTCATTATAAAGAGCTCTGATATGCGACCTGCTATACCAAAACCTGGCACTAGTCAGTAAAAATTGAAAATGTAGATTTTCATACAATTAGAAATGCCTCATCCCAAGCTCTTATTTGATGCTTTGTTCTAACTAATTGGTCAATAATTGGCGAAGAAATGATTGTTTCAATTTTACAATCATAGGTCTTTTACACACATTATGTGGACTTGAAATGCCCATTTCTTCAAAACATGAATTATCTACAAGTGCCGGGTGTTGCTATAGCCGGTCACATATAACAAAACCCTCATGTAACAAGGTAATTTTACTGGTAAATGTTCTTTGTACAGTAGAACCTCATTATGACAAGGTCCTTGTGACCAATACCAGTTTATCTTGCTATAACAGGCGACTTGTTTTACAGTGAAACCTCGTTATAACGAACACCTCAGTCCCATTGAATTTACCTTGTTATATCAGATAGCTTGTTGTATCAGGGCTTAAAACTAATAACGTAATTAGAACTGGGACCTGTGAAATAGCCTAGCTCTATAATATCAGGTACCTCGTTATAAAGATGTTCCACTGAATCACAGTAAAAACAAACAAAAATAGTATTAAGAGCTGGGACCAGCTGGCTTAAAGGGGACCACCAGGCAAAGGACAACACATTATTATATGTTTTGGTACCGTTTTGTGATATCAAATAGATGCCCAACATTTTTCAAAGGGTTGCGTAATTCATAAACAAAGCAATTAATTTCCACCACTTACGGAACCACTGCTATTTCCTGGTTCCACACGGGCCAAGCATTTGCGAGTTTCAATACCAGTTATTTATAAAGACTTGACTTGTTTATTTAACATGTCAATTCAGACTGGAAAAATTCCAAATGAGTGGAAGGAAGCTAAAGTCACCCCGTTATATAAAGGAGGTGATAGAGAGGAAACAAATAATTATAGACCCATCTCTGTGCTACCAGTTATAATGAAAATAATGGAAAGAGTTGTACATGACCAATTACATGCTTATTTTATTGAAAATGATACGTTTACCCCTAAACAATCTGGATTTAGGAAGGGGCATAGCTCAGACACAGTATTAACATTTTTTTATAGACTATGTATACAGAAAAATGGACCAAGGTCAATTAACTGGCGTAATCTTCTTAGACTTGCGTAAAGCCTTCGATTCTGTCAATCATCAGATTTTGTTGGATAAATTACATATGTATGGTATTCAGGGTCATGAACTGGCCTGGTTTAAAGATTATTTATATGGCCGCAGACAAAAAACGGTGGTTGGTAAAAACGAATCAAACTGGGGTGTAATTAATACAGGAGTACCACAAGGATCTATATTGGGACCACTTCTATTTACTATTATGGTGAATGATCTCCCTAAGGTTGTAACTAAATGTGAAATTATGTTATACGCAGATGATGCTGTAATATATTTTAGCAGTAAACACCAAGATGAAATAGAGAAGGTTTTGAATCAAGAACTGAAAAGTGTTCAAAAATGGGTACAAATAAATAAACTTGCTTTAAATCCTATTAAAACTGAATTTATGTTATTTGGATCCACAAACAAATTATCAAAAATACAGGATCCTATACAAATTAAATTGGACGATCATCAAATTGTACAAGTGGATACCTTTAAATATTTGGGCGTATACTTAGATTCCACACTAAATTGGAAAGAACATGTGATAAACACAAGCAAAAAAGTAGGAACAAGAATTGCCCTTCTTGGTCGCTTGAAAAGATATTTACCTGTTGAAGGATTAAAACTTCTTGCAAGTGCCCTGGTTTTACCCCTTTTTGAATACTGTAGTAATGCCTGGTCTAATTGTTCACAAGGTACAAAGGACATACTTATACGCCAACATAAAAGAATGGCAAGAATGGTTTTGGGTGTCGAGACGCGTACCCCAACAAAGGAAGTTTTAGATCGCTTACATTGGGTAAGCATAGAAGAAAGGTGGATTTTTAATAAATGTAAAATGGTTTTTCATTCATTAAGTGACCAAGCACCAATGTATTTATCTACATTGTTTATTAAATTACAATCTGTACATACTCATAATACAAGAAATGCAGACAACAAGGGTGTAATTCTACCAAAAGTTAAAACTCAAATGGGTAAAAATAGTTTTTCTCACTCAGGAGCAGTCTTATGGAATCATCTACCAAACATTATTAAATTAGCTCCTTCCAAAATTGTTTTTGTTAATTTATATTGGCGCATGTTGAAAAATAATAATTGACATTTATTTTAAATTATTTCAGTTAATTGGTCACAGGTATTCTTTCAATGTTGAATTTCTTCTTGTAAAAATATATATGTTGTACTTCTTTGTTTATGTATATTTGTGTTGTATATTATGTTGTAGGGCCTCTGCGAAAAACAGTGCTCCGATCACTGACAGAGCTACCCTACTGAAATAAAACGAATAAATAAATAAAAAAAAAAAAAATGCCAATGCTTTCACGCGTACGTCAATAGAATCCCGGATGATTCGTTCGCTCTGCACAGAGCGCTCTGGCTCTGCACGCATGTAGTCTATGCAATTCAGACTGCATGAACGCATGGTTGAGAATGGTGATGCGTTTTCCAATTATATATTTTTTCTGAAACATATATTTGTGAACTTGTTGAAGGAATGGAATACTAAAGATGTTACCTTTCTATAATAAGAATATTATTTTTGGGTGGTGGTACCCTTTAAGCCAGTGCTAGCTGCAAATATGAAAGGGGTGCAAGTGGCATCATGTTTATATTAAGATGTGTGCAATTCAAAACAGCAGCAATGTTGTTTTCTATTATATTCACATTTCACAACAATTTGTACAATACGCTACTACATATATTCAATAAATAATACAATTGAAATTTGTTTTGAGTAGCATACACTTTGCACAAAAGGGAAGGGGAATGCAAAACTGACCATCCGAGATATTAAATGTGATGTAATTCAATATTACAATTCAACTTCCCCATATTTCAAAATGATATGCAATGGTTTTCTTTAGATTTGGGGCCCAACCCCACACCAGATTTTGTATGATCACCAAACACTAGATAAGTCTCACTTTTTCTTGCCCAACCATGCCACCAGGAACAAAACTGTCCTTGTATGACCCTGGGGTGTTGCACAAAGAGTTGCAATCGATTGTTAACCCCTTCCCAACAAGTTTATGAAAGCCTCATAGACTTTGTACACAACCCACTTGATTCCCGTGGTCAAGGGGTTAAGTTGAAATTAATTCATACTAATAAAGTAAGAACATGTGACTAAATGGGCAAACTGCAAACACAAGAACATTTGCCACTGTAGACAGGTGACCTCTATAGACAGGTTCCATAACATTATTTTTCTCTGGAAGGGATCACTTGTTGTGGCCAGTATAGGCAGGTTTAGACAGGTGGCTGCTAAGACAGGTTTTACATTATTTGTCTGCAGGGGATCACTTTTGGTGGCCACTATAGACAGGTTGGCTGCTGTAGACAGGTGGCCGCTTAGACAGTGTTGATTTTATATGGGGCTTTGACAGTACATCCTCCAACTAGTTGAAGATCAAGGTGTTGATTTGGTGGAGAGACTAGCTACTAAACTAGGCCTGTAATAATACTGTAGATGGAGTCAATCACGTGAATGTCATGGGTATCTGATGAGAGAACAGATGAATGAAAACAATATAAGGTGATAAATTAATTTATTAGGTAAATGCATTTCATTTCATTTCATTTCAGGAAAAAAAGTCTCCATTCTGCAGGGGGAGATCCCGTGAGGTCAAAAGCAGTGCTAAGTTTTGTCACACTTATTGTCAGTAGCCAGGGTGTCAAAAGATGATATAATCATCTAAATAGACATCAAATAATATTGAATACTTAAGAGTTCAAGAATATACAGAAACAAATTTCAGTCATTTATTTATTATCTGGTGATATAACTTGTGTATATTCACAAAATTTACAAATAATACTGATATATACACAATATCTCTTAGAACAAAGATGGCAATCAGAAATTGTATTAACGCTGTGATAAATTTACATCTATACTTGCATTCTTTGACATGGGCCCCATTGCAGAAAGAGTTGCAAGCGATTTTTAAAGCCAGATCATGTAACTAAATGCGCATTTATCTGATTGGTTAAAAATGCGTATTTTCTATGCATTTAGTTGCAAATTTACAATCGATTGCAAATTTTTCTGCAACATGGTGTGATACTTTTGCAAGTATTCATCTTGAGCCAAACTGTAGTACGAAAGAATGACTCGTCTATTTGGTTCTTTACCTGTACTTGAGATGGATATTGCTGGAATACTTGTGCAGCAGGGCTTCCATCTCCTGCCATCAGCTCTGTCAGAAAAATAAATAAATAAGTGAGAGTAAGTGAGCAAGCAAGCGAGCGAACAAATAAACTAGTCAAATACCTGTCAAACAGTGGCCACTTTGATTGTTTCCCTTGGGTGGTCACTATACACAGGTTTTTAATGTATATGCAATTAATAAATAAAAACATCCAACGTTTCGGATGAATTGAGTTAAAAAACAAGAGCCCCAGGGGGGCACGACGCTCACCTGAGGTCAATCAATTCACATCTGGCGCATGTTCTCTCTGGCACCCTCAGAAGATATGAAATCAGTTGAAATCATGCCAAAATCTATAATGTGATGTACTATTTAATCAATAACTTTTGATCCCCTGTACCTAACATTATGATTTACCATAATGTTTGGGTGAATCATAAAAAAAGACAGACACACATATAAGACAAAGCTTAACACATTTCACCAGCCACTGACCACTTCAGCATATTAACCCCACTCACATAGGGACCCTATGGGGCCATTCTGCGATGGCCTGTCATACTTCTGGATCTTGAGAAGAAGATATTTAAAATTAACATATTTTTTACACTTGGTGCCCTCCCCCAGGGCCCCCCTGAGGGCCACGCCCACCATTTTAGCAACTTCGATTCCTCTACCCCTAAGGATGATTCCTGCCATGTTTGGTTGGAATCTAATCATTGGTTCTGGAGAAGATGAAAATGTATATTTCCTATGGTAGGGCCCCAAAAAAAACTGTTAGGCCCACAGGGCCCTTGTGGGGCCACCCACAAAAATCTTGTGAACAACTTTCATTCTTCATCAATAGAGGCATCTACATATGAAATATCAGGTCTGTCATACTTCTGGATCTTGAGAAGAAGATGTTTAAAATTTACATATTTTTTACACTTGGTGCCCTCCTCCAGGGCCCCCCTGGGGGCCACGCCCACCATTTTAGCAACTTTGGTTCCTCTACCCCTAAAGATGATTCCTGCCATGTTTGGTTGGAATCTAATCATTGATTCTGGAGAAGAAGATGAAAATGTATATTTCCTATGGTAGGGCCCCCAAAAAAACTGTTACGCCCACAGGGCCCTTATGGGACCACCCACAAAAATCTTGTGAACAACTTTCATTCTTCATCAATAGAGGCATCTAAATATGAAATATCAGGTCTGTCATACTTCTGGATCTTGAGAAGAAGATGTTTAAAATTTACATATTTTTTACATTTGGTGCCCTCCCCCAGGGCCCCCCTGGGGGCCACGCCCACCATTTTAGCAACTTTGGTTCCTCTACCCCTAAATATGATTCCTGCCAAGTTTGGTTGGAATCCGATCATTGGTTCTGGAGAAGAAGATGAAAATGTAAAAAGTTTACGGACGACGGACGACGCACGACGCACGACGCACGACGGACGACGGACGACGGACGACGGACGACGGACGAAAAGCGATCACAATAGCTCACTTGAGCCTTTGGCTCAGGTGAGCTAATAAAAACTGTGCATGGCTTTGACATACACTTATATGATTATTTCTACCATTCTATTGTAAATTAATTATTTATGGGCATTTTTTTAATGTAGCAAAACTAAAGCACCAAGTGGTCGGCACTTGATTAAAAGATACACTTTAGATGAATAAACAGTAGAACACCGTGGTCAAGCACCTGTACAGATCTTGCTTTTAAAGAGCTCCCGCTATCAGTCTAAAAGGGAAACGTTAATCAAGAATGCAAATAATGGTGAGGAATATTCATGAGGATAATAAAGGAGGTGAATCTCATGGAAACGTCACCTAAAAATACAATGGTGATGAATATTCATGTGAAAACGCGGCCTAAAATAGAGAACCACTGTTCTGTTATTTGTATGGAGCTGTGTTTAATATGGCGTATACAGGGGGTTTCATCCCCATGCACTTTTAAAAACCTCTGTCCCCGTTGCTAGTCAAAATTTAAACAGATGAATCAACTCAAAGGAAAGAACATGACAGGACAATTTGTAGTTAATGATATGTAAAATACAGATAATTAAAGTAGCTAATAGGCCTACATTAATGTACTTTCAAGGTTCTTGTCCCCCCCCCCCCCCCCCCCCCCACATGTGTGCCATGTAAACATTTTCCGCCCTACGCCTTCTGGGTTATCTTCAGTGTTCATGGGTTCCTTTTGTTTGGTTTAAAGACTCATGAAAGAAGGTAAATGAGGGTATTTTGTATGGTATCAGCATTTTTGTACAATATAATTCTTATTGTTCTATGCAGCATTTAGATTCGACGTTGCCACTGAAAACCTACCCCTTCGCTTGACAACAAACAATGCTTGTCTGATCTTTCATTTAAAGCATGTTCGATGACCAGTAGATGTGTTCTTTCAAACTTAACACATATCATTCGATTGTCCGTAAAGTAGTGGTCACATTGAGCACGACTCTCCACGACTAGACCCACGAATGCGAATTGGTACAAATCTATGGCAAGCCGTTTTTAACAATTATTCCTATTTCTTGATATCAAGAATTCAATTCTTGATATCAAGAAATCAAATTCTTGATATCAAGAAATGCTTTTCTGTATTGGTAATACTTGATATCAATAATTCAACTAGAAATTGCGCGCTCGGCGGGTCGCGCAGCCGAGCACATGTATCCCCCGAACCAATTGCATTGCACTTTTGTGGGTTGTAATATTGTGAACTGAACAAGTTTGGTGGTGTACGTTGTTCTACTAGGCTGGCAGTAGCCTTTGGGCAAGGCCTCGCGCGCTGTTTGTCCTCCGAGCAGGGTCTGATTAATAGACAAGGCGATGTGCGCTTACAGCAGTGATCTTAACTATTTATTTATATCATGGTTACCATGGCAACCAGGACTCCGCCCCACACCAAAATCAATAGGCTTCATCCTCTTTCCTTAAGACACCTTCATACCAAATTAGAAAATGATCGGACAAGAACTCGGACCTGTAGAGCGTTCACAAGGTAATCTTAACTATTTCTTTATATCATGGTTACCATGGCAACCAGGACTCCGCCCCACACCAAAATCTAAAGGCTTCATCCTCTTTCCTTAAGACACCTTCATACCAAATTAGAAAATGATCAGACAAGAACTCGGACCTGTAGAGCGTTCACAAGGTAATATTAACTATTTATTTATATCATGGTTACCATGGCAACCAGGACCGCGCCCCACACCAAAATCAATAGGCTTCATCCTCTTTCCTTAATACACCTTCATACCAAATTAGAAAATGATCGGACAAGAACTCGGACCTGTAGAGCGTTCACAAGGTAATCTTAACTATTTCTTTATATCATGGTTACCATGGCAACCAGGGCTCCGCCCCACACCAAAATCAATAGGCTTCATCCTCTTTCCTCAATACACCTTCATACCAAATTAGAAAATGATCGGACAAGAACTCGGACCTGTAGAGCGTTCACAAGGTAATCTTAACTATTTCTTTATATCATGGTTACCATGGCAACCAGGACTCCGCCCCACACCAAAATCAATAGGCTTCATCCTCTTTCCTTAATACACCTTCATACCAAATTAGAAAATGATCGGACAAGAACTCGGACCTGTAGAGCGTTCACAAGGTAATCTTAACTATTTCTTTATATCATGGTTACCATGGCAACCAGGACCGCGCCCCACACCAAAATCAATAGGCTTCATCCTCTTTCCTTAATACACCTTCATACCAAATTAGAAAATGATCGGACAAGAACTCGGACCTGTAGAGCGTTCACAAGGTAATCTTAACTATTTCTTTATATCATGGTTACCATGGCAACCAGGACTCCGCCCCACACCAAAATCAATAGGCTTCATCCTCTTTTCTTAATACACCTTCATACCAAATTAGAAAATGATCGGACAAGAACTCGGACCTGTAGAGCGTTCACAAGAAAATCTCTGCGGCGGACGCGGCGGACGCGGCGGCGCGACGAGGCCAAATCCATAGTATCCCCCGAAGTGGTTCGGGGGATACAATTATTGATATCAATAAATAGGATTAAATGTTAAAACGTCTTGCCATAGATTTGTACCAATGCGTACTGCATTCGCGGGTCTAGTCGTGGGGATTCGTGTTCAATGTGACCACTCCTTTAGGTAGGATGCCAGTTTTTTCGTATTGTTGGTATTACCAGGGTCAGATCCAGGAAGGTGCAGGGACGATTGCCCCCAATTTTTGTATGTACTATTTTTGTTTTATAATTACATAATATTACTTTTTTAATCCAGTCATTCAAGTAGAGGCTATTCGAGATTCTTAATTCATTGTAATTCTGAATGACACTGGTATATATAATGCATTTCACACCCCCTAAAACTCCAAATGCTGAACTCCCCCTTGCCTCTATTGAAAAGGCACACGACTTACATGTATAGTAGTAGAATATAGCATCCTTGTCATGTTATAATCTCATCCCGCAGTGTAACGCCACAGTATAGAAACTCTAACATGGCGCGTAGGCAAACCTATTCTAGAGAGTTCAAGTTACATATTGTAGGCCATTACCACGAAACCAATTTGTACAAGACCACGAAGAAATACGGGTTATGTAACAAAACTGTCCTGCGATGGGTAAGGCAGGAGGAATCGCTAGTGTTGAGTAGACATGGAAGTAGGAAGATTAAAGGGGGGAAGACCGCATCGTGGCCACAGATGGAAGTAAGGTTGGTGGAAGACATCTCTCGGCAAAGAGAGAAGGGTCTGAGGGTGAAAAGATGGTGGATCATCAGCCGGGCAAAAGAGCTGAAGAGAGAGATGGATCCGTCGCATCAGCTCACCCTGTCACGTGGGTGGTTTGGCCGATTTGTAAAGAGAAAAAACCTGTCTTACAGAGAACCTACGAACATGTCACAGAAACCCCCCGAGAAGAAGATGGAAGCCCTCCAGGAATTTCACCGATTTATCAGGCGGAATGCTCTCAGGGGAGCAGGAAAGAGACAACGACAGACACCCCTGGGCAAATGGAAATGTAGTTCCATAGCAAACATGGATCAAACGCCACTACCGTTCGTCTTCGGGGGTGGGAAGACCTACACGAGAAAGGGGGCGAAGACAGTGTGGGTGAGGGGTGGACAGTGCACTGCCCAGTTGACCATCTTTGCCGATGGTGTTCCTCGAATTAAGCCTATGCTGATATTCAAGGGAACGGGGAAGGCCATCAAGCAGGAGGAGAAGGAAGCATGGGACCGGAGAGTGGAGGTGGCCTTCCAGAGCAAGGCTTGGTGTGATGAGATGATGATGCTCCACTGGTTGGAGAACCTCTGGAAACCAGCCACTGAGGGAATGGGCAAATCCCTGCTAGTTGCGGATGTCCATTACGCACAAAAAACTGAAAATGTCCTCAACACGCTAAAGAAGCATGGAACGACCCCGGCCCTGATCCCACCAGGTTGCACTTCACTCCTGCAGACCTTGGATGTGGTTTTCAACAGCACGTTCAAACAAAAGTGCAGTGACCTCTTTGGCAAACACATCGAGGTTAGTATGACACAAATTTTACATTCGTTTCATACACATAACTATCAAAGTATTGATAACATCACTGTAATACATAGCGTGTATAAAAGCAAAGTATAGCAATGTTATCAACTGAATATAATTGATGATGACTTAGGAAAATATCTATCAGTTATGTTTTTTATTCTTAAATGTTACAGGAGAATCTCTCTGACTACGCAGAGAACAGTATCCTCATCACGGAGTGGGTGGGACAGGTTTGGGAAGAGATGTCGTCAACCATGAAGCCAACCGTGATTCGAGGCTTCCAGAAATGCGGAATTTCAGTGGCTCACGATGGATCTGAGGATCACCACATCCACATCGAGGGGCTTGCAGACTACTCAGTGCAACATTGACATTGGAAATTTCGTGTTACATAATTATGATGAAAAAAAAAATGAAAAACAAGATTCATGAAAAAAAGAAGACCCCAAAAAAAAATGAATCACACAAAAAAAAAATGAAAAAAAAAAAAATGTTGATATGTAAAAATCAACGTAAAAATATAAACATTTAAAACAATACACAAACAAAGTACACAAAAAAGACCCCGTAGGAAGATTTGAACCAGTTCCCACCAGGTTCATATATAGGTATTGGACACAGTATTTTACAGATGAGCTAACTAAACAACTTCCCTTGTCATTTGGTATTTCTACTATACTATACGTGGATGCCGTGTACCTTTTTGTTTATATATACTGTAAGAGGCAGGGGCGAGTTCAGCAGTTGGAGCTTAAGGGGGTGTGAAATGCATTATATATACCAGTGCCCCAGAATCACAATAACTTAAGAATCTCGAATAGCCTCTTCTTGTATGACTGGATTAAAAAGTAATATTATGTAACAATAAAACAAAAATAGTACATACAAAAATTGGGGGCAATCATCCCTGCACCTTCCTGGATCTGACCCTGGTAATACCAACCATACGAAAAACCTGGCATCCTACCTACACGACACGTAACATACAATCGAATGATATTTGTTAAGTTTGAAAGAACACATCTACTGGTCATCGAACATGCTTTAAATGAAAGATCAGACAAGCATTGTTTGTTTGTCAAGCGAAGGGGCAGGTTGTCAGTGGCAACGTCAAATCTAAATGCTGCATAGAACAATAAGAATTATATTGTACACAAAGGCTGATACCAATACAAAATAACCTCATAGTAGGCTTGTTAAGAGGTCCGCCACTGCAATTTGGGGTACAATTATTTTAGTAATTTCAACATATTCCTTGGATAAAAAGAAGAAAATTTATCCAAAGAGACACTCTGTATCTATGCAAATTAGGCCTAATTTCCATAATTTATGCAAATTTATTCATGAAAATGGGATATTCCATGAAGATGGTGTTTTTATTGACATATTTTAAGGAGAACATATTCCTTGGATCAAAAGAAGAAAATTCTTTCAAAGAGACACCCTGTTTATATGCAAATTAGGTCTAATTTCCATAATTTATGCAAATGTATTGATGGGAATGGGATATCTATGCCAATGGTGTTTTTATTGACATATTTTAAGGAGAACATAATCCTTGGATCAAAAGAAGAAAATTTATCCAAAGAGACACTCTGTATCTATGCAAATTAGGCCTAATTTTCATAATTTATGCAAATTTATTCATAGGGCCAGAAATAACGGAACGGGACACTTCCCAAAATAAAGCCACGAAATGACTGCGTCCATCGGGTAGTGTGTCTTTTCAAATGAAAATTGATACCAAGAACATTCATTTTGGTCGTGTAGTTTTTGTTTTACAGCGCTGTGAGTGACACCATGTCAGGGTTCATTTGTCTTCAATTTTTACTGACCTATTGGCTAAAGAATGACCCAAAACGGCTCGTTATAGAATTACGGTGCTGTGGCTATTCAGTCGATTGCACATTAACAAAGGTGTCCGCATCATTGTTCACCGTAATTCTATGACCAGCCGTTCGGGTCATTCTTTAGCCAATAGGTCAGTAAAAATTGAAGACAAATGAACCCTGACATGGTGTCACTTACAGCGCTGTAAAACAAAAACTACACGACCCAAATTAATGTTCTTGGTATCAATTTTCATTTGAAAAGACACACTATCCGATGGACCCAGTCATTTCGTCGCTTTATTTTGGGAAGTGCCCCGTTCCGTTATTTCTGGGCCCATGAATAAATTTGCATAAATTATGGAAATTAGGCCTAATTTGCATAGAAACAGAGTGTCTCTTTGGATAAATTTTCTTCTTTTGATCCAAGGATTATGTTCTCCCGAATATGTCAATAAAAACACCATTGGCATAGTTATCCCATTCCCATCAATACATTTGCATAAATTATGGAAATTAGACCTAATTTGCATATAAACAGGGTGTCTCTTTGAATGAATTTTCTTCTTTTGATCCAAGGAATATGTTCTCCTAAAAATATGTCAATAAAAACACCATTTTCATGGAATATCCCATTTTCATGAATAAATTTGCATAAGTTATGGAAATTAGGCCTAATTTGCATAGATACAGAGTGTCTCTTTGGATGAATTTTCTTCTTTTTATCCAAGGAATATGTTGAAGTTATTTAAAGAGATGTACCCCAAATCGCAGTGAACACCCATATTTTGGGGTCTTAACAAGCCTACTATCATTTACCTTCTTTTATGAGTCTTTAAACCAAAAAAAAAGGAACCCATGAACACTGAAGATAACCCAGAAGGCGTAGGGCGGAAAACGTTTACCTGGTACACATGGGGGGGGGGGGGGACAAGAACCTTGAAAGTACATTAATGTAGGCCTATTACATTGAAAGCTACTTTAATTATCTGTATTTTACATATCCTTAACTACAAATTGTCCTGTCATGTTCTTTCCTTTGAGTTGATTCATCTGTTTAAATTTTGACTAGCAACGGGGACAGAGGTTTTTAAAAGTGCATGGGGATGAAACCCCCTGTATACGCCATATTAAACACAGCTCCATACAAATAACAGCACAGTGGTTCTCTATTTTAGGCCGCGTTTTCACATGAATATTCATCACCATTGTATTTTTAGGTGACGTTTCCATGAGATTCACCTCCTTTATTATCCTCATGAATATTCCTCACCATTATTTGCATTCTTGATTAACGTTTCCCTTTTAGACTGATAGCGGGAGCTCTTTAAAAGCAAGATCTGTCCAGGTGCTTGACCACGGTGTTCTACGGTATGTGAACATATGTGAACAAATCATTGACAATACTTATGTCTCATGCTGTTTGGAAGGGGGGGGGGGGGGCTACGCCGTACAATGGTGGAAGTAAACATGAATTATAATTATCGGTTGGAAATTAAATAAAGTCAAGTGCTCACCAAAAGTAGTTTCTGTCTGCATTTCACCTAAATCATCCTGTCTGGGTTGAGGTGTATGTTTATCGCTTTTCGTTGACTGAAGAGAACAAGATGGGATGCAAACAAATTTTACTTTGAACAAAATAAATAAGATACTCTTAGATCAATTCAAGGGAAACATTTGACATTTACACTCAGCACAACACAAATATGATTGGAAACAATTTATAAGGGTTTGTGACACCTGGGGGTGTTTCACTAAACACTACAAATCGATGTTAGTGTTTAGTGAAACACCCAGTGCCACAATGTAAAGCTGAGTTAATGGAGAAAATTGTTGACATTGACAGTGTATGTAGTTGCTGGATTTCCCACTCTAGTATATGGTTGATGTAACAGATGTCTCATAATGTATAACTATCTCTGGAATACTGAGATTTCAGAGAATGCTGAAACACCAAAATCAGACAAATTCATGGCAAAAAAGTAAGTGAAAATCACATCGGGGAAGAATGCTGGATTTGTGCTATTAGAGAATGGAAGCCATGCTACTCTACTCTTCCTTAACTCTGTTCCTGAAGGTATAGTTTGAGAGGTTATGTATAATAGTCAAAGCCCAGGTTTAAAATTGGTTTAACTCTAGTGAACGTCAATTCTATCATAATAATGGATACTTAAAATAACTATTTTCATATATGGTGTTTTGAAAACAAACAATACAACTAATAATTATATCACAAAGATTTGTGCTTTATGAGAATGGACAGACTCGCGACTGATTTTTACTGGTCTTGTGACTCGGACTCGGAGCCGAATCACAAAAACCTCTAGAAAACAAATGGTACCATGATATTTTGTTGAGGACTCAAACTCGGAACTTGTGGACTCGACTACAGCCCTGAGAATGGTAACTATCCTACAGACTTTGTCACCTACACACTACTCTAAACTTACCTCTCTGTACTTCTGGAGGTATAGTTTGAGCGGTTCCACGTAATTGTCGAAGCCCAGGTTTGACATGGCATAGAGGATGTCCTCTCCGTTGATGGTTTTTCTCTTCTCTTGGTGACATCTTTCGCTTGCTCTGCAGGAGGGACTGGTTAAGGTTCACAAGACTTTGCAACCGTGGTAAGTGTACTGGAAAAAAAGACCTCTTTTCTGTGATTCCTTTTTTTTTCTACGATATGTACCGTAAATCTCCGTGTATAAGACGCACTCATGTATAAAACGCACGGTCCCCAACTTTCACAGCAATTTATTTATTTATTTATTTTTTTTTTTTTTTATTTTTTTTTTTAGGCACGCTGTAGTGCTGTTGGAATGCTTATACCACTGGTCTAGGGCATGACAAGGGCTGAATGTTGTATGTAGCATTCATCAACATATATATTTTCTCACTTAAAAAATAATGGTTAGTACAAAAATTGCACATTTATTGAGCAGTAACACTGCTGCTCATGAATATTCATGAGCAGCAATGCTCGTTAAATATGAAATTTACTAAATTAACTAACAATTATTTTTAATATTCATGAGAAAAATTTATAACCACTGGTTAGAAAATTGCATATTTAATGAGTACTGCTGCTCACGAATATATGAATATTCATTAGCAGCAGTGTTACTGCTCAATAAACTTGCAATTTTTTTACTAACCACTATTGTTTGTGCGAAATGCTACATATGACAGCAAGCTCTTGTCATGCCATACGCATTCAACATGACTTCTTTTTTTTTTGCTGTACCTGTGTATAAGACGCACCCCCCACTTTGAAACTTTTCCGACGGAAAAAAAGTGAGTCTTATACACGGAGATTTACGGTACTTTAAAAGTTGTTAGGACCTACTATCTACACGGAATTCTATATTTTAGGTGAAGAATTTTGCATTAATTGAGTGCATTTTTTACATCAACGCCTGTGGTTAAGCTGCTTTGGTTACGAACCTTGAACACTATGATCAGCCAAAGAGGAAACATTTCAGGTCAAAATTGTGTTAAAAGATGAAAGATTCAGAACCATTGGGTTACTAAATATGCTCTAAAAAGAGACCAAATTGCTGATCTTGGTATAATTTTTCACAGTAAAAGATTCTCCATCAAAGTGTGACAAACTAGTCGCTATTTTTTCAAAGGGAGGTATGCCATTCATTTTGTCTGGGCCACCCCGTATAAACAAAATAGAAGTGCAATAAAGTGTAGCTCTACATAAAAGGATACTCGCTGGTTATGAAGCTGATGAATTCAGAGACACATTCCTGTACACACTCTTTGGCTTCTTTCGAAATCTAAAAGAGAACAAAAGAAGGAAGAAGTTTCTCATAGAATGTAACTGTCACAGCAGAGATGTTTACAGCAGCATAGCTAATTGCAATGTATAACTACAGTCAAACCTGTCTATAAAGACTATCCAAGGGAGACAGGAACAGTGGTCTTTGTCAGCAGGTTGTCTCTACAGTAAGGTTCATAAATATTTATTTTTTTATTTATTTATTTATGGTTTAAAAACAACTGCCATGGCAGCCCGCAGACCGAATTGAGGTAGTTTTACAATAACACAATTACATATAAATATTGCAAATAATAAACAAGGTGACATAATACATGTACTAATAAGGCTAAGTTATTTTACATATGAGAACATAATTACATATAAATATTGCTTTTGTATAAATATGTAAACTGCATTCAAGGGAGTCAAAATAAGTGGTCTCTAGACTATAGCCAGTTGGTCAACAGATGGTCACTAGAGCAGGTTTGACTGTACTTGTATGCAATATGCTGAAAAGATAATTATGTTAAGGGGCCATCTACAAAGTACGTACGCAATTTTTTTGTCCGAAATTGACCCTCCCCCCCTGTACGCACTTTTTTTTGCATGTGGTTGAATGCAGCGTACGCATCAGCGTGAACCCCCCCTCCCCCCCCCCCCCCCTGTACGCACTTTTTTTTGCATGTGGTTGAATGCAGCGTACGCATCAGCGTGAACCCCCCCTCCCCCCCCCCCCCCCCCCCCCCCCCCCTCTTGTGCATACATACTTTGTAGATGGCCCCTAAGTACTGCATAGAGTCATAAATATTCATCAAATAATTCAACCAAAATGATATAAATCACACATTTGTTTGACTGAAAAATTAATTACCTTTCCACTTCTGGGTATGCCATCCTTCATGATGCGGGCGACGTTTGCGATGGGTAGAAACCTGTCCTGCTCCCTGAGGGGGGACCCTTGGCCTTTCTCCTCTCCTGTCCCATCATCCTCCACTACCCCTGTCAAGCTTTCATCTATTAATCAAAAGACGAAATAGAATTTTGTTCATGAAAATGAGCAAAGAAAATGCAATCATTATGAAAATGAGCAAAGAAAAAGCATTATTCAAGAAAATGCTATATATTTATATAAATGAGCAAAGAAAAATGTTGTGCTTCCCCAGGATTCGAACATAACGAGTGTGAAACCTCTGGCTTGCTAGACCGGTGCTCTACCAGTACCAACCGAGGGAAAAAGCTCAAATGATGGTTGTTCATCCCTGAAACCCTCTTCAATGCTGATTGAAATAACTGAGAACATGAACATAGAAACAGTGGCATAGCATGGTTGGACTCGCAGATTATTTGGGGCAACACTTTTTTTTTTGTGAATGATTTCCCCTTACATGGTTTATTTAAGTATTAAATTATAGGGGGGGGGGGGGGGGGGGGGGGGTATGCATTCCTCGTCATGCCCCCATATAAAAATGGATTCATATTATGTTTATTATCAAAACATATAAAAATAATTTACAAACTGCAGTGATATTTACAAAGCACTAAATTGATTTTACATTTCAAATATAGACAAAATTGTGCATCAAAAGAGTATTTCATAGTCAAAGGTCCACTTAAATAACAGAGTTCTTAAAAAAAAAAAAAAAAAGTATGGAAAAGAGTTGCAAGACTTTATTTTACCTGCAGATCCCGATGTGTATAAATTGGCAGCCAGGAACTGATCACTCGCCATGCTCAACACTTGAGCCCCATCTCCCTGGTCACTGGGCTCCATTTTCATCTACAAACTGCAGAATTAAAGTCAATTAAATTCAATTCAAGGTATTTTATAATGCAGTCATTGTAGACGAGAAGGCTAAATTGCAACTGAATTTACACAGTATATAGCTAAATTGCAACTGAATTTACAACTTACTGCCCTAGTACAAAGTAACAAAAAGAGGTGAACAAATTATTTGATTGACTTAACTTACATTTATTCTGTATGTATGGATATACATGTATGTAAACCTTTTGGCCTATATATATTTTATTAAATATGTTATTGTATACTGTAGTTGCAGGGGAACTCGGCCATGGGGGAGAACTCTGCCACCTACAGGTAAACAATCAAAGCGAACAAGCTGCAAGGGACTAGGGGGTGTTTTTACAAAGATCCTAACTCCTAAGTTGAACTATTCAAGTTAGACTTAAAAAGTATGGAAAGCCTTTAATAGTTTATTTGAATCTTGTTGTAAAAGTCCCCTTTCAAAGGCATACATTTTATTCAAATACTTTTTAGTTTAAGGTGACAAAATTCACCCTGTATCATACACATTGTCTTGGCTACAACAACTAAGTCTTAAACTAAGGGTACCACCACCCACAAATAATATTCTTATAAATAAAAGGTCAAATTTGTAGTAGTCCATTCCACCAAAAAGTTCAGAAAAATTATACAACTGGAAAAAAGCATTTTATCACCATATACTACAAGTGTTCACCATGTCTGCATACAGAATAAGACGAACGCATCGTCCGTGATTCTATTGTCTATAAACGTACACATGAATATAACTGGTGCACTCGCAAACGTTTGGCGCTAGTTATAGGTAACCATGACATGAGATGAGTCCATAAATCATTTATATGGTTCTGCAAGAGGTACATTAGTAACCATTACACAACCCCTTGCAAAATGTTGGGCATCTATTTGATATCACACAACGTCAATGGTACCAAAACATATACTTATGTGTTGTTCTTTGCCTGGGCTGGGGGTCCCCTTTAAATATAGTCCAACTCCATGCAAGGACAAATTACACAACTCTCAGTCTCAGTCTCAAGCCAGGCTTAAACAAACTTCAACTTCAAGCCAACCCGACAAGGGCAAGGCCCTGAAAAGTGACAGATTTGTCGGACTAAAGAGATATTACCAAGGCTAGAAATGTATATATATATTAAATTATGATTTACATACTTTATGTTTGTGCATGCATGGAGAATAATATACAAATATACCATGCCTTGAGAGGCTAGTTGAGACTATGAGCTCTGAGGTAACTTCACTAGTACTATTTTCTGAGGGGCGCAGCTCCGAAGGAAATAGTACTATTGAAGTTACCGAAGGTCCATAGGCCATAGTCATAGATTCAAATGGCACCTCGAAAAAAGGCATGGTATATTTGTTTTATATCCCTCATCTAAAACTGTTCCTTTTTTATTCATAGAAAAAAATCATAGGACTTTGTAACTTGACAAGGTCCATGAATGAATGAAAGTTGAATTATAATTCATCCTATCCTAGCGAAGGCAAACTTATTAGTTATTACAATACTGTTATTACAAACAAATTCAGCATTACAAATTTCCCGGATAAATGTCTAAAATGTAATCGTCCGATTATGATATCGATCTCAAATTTCTGTGCCGTGCCGACAACTCACCAGATTTGCATGTTATCTAGGGCTAGGCTATGGCATTTAGCTTTTTATCGCACGAATATTCTGCGCGAGGATTGGGCGATCTTTATGCGAATCGATGGATCGATAGTATCGATATCTCATTTATTTTGCCCTGGGGAAAATAGTAAAAATATATTTTTCGCTAGGGCAAATAGTAAAATGACGTCATGCAAAATACAGTCATATAGTGGATCTATTTTTGGCGCTAATGCATGCTCCACGTTCAAGTCACCGGTAGCTAACGGCATAGCTAGCTGCTCGTGAAGTCCCGCCATTTCGATGACGCTTTCAAAACCATCGATTAAAACTAAAAGGTCGCCAAATGGCTTAAATGTTGATCAAAATATTACAACAGACCATCGAGGGATATAAAGGACAAAATGCAGTGAGTAATACGAACTAATTTAGTTGAGTTTCAAGGCAAATAAAGACTAAAGTGATGCAAAAAAAAGAAGGAAAAAAAGGTATGCGAAACTGCATTAGCGCCCTATTTTTTATCACATGACATACTCTCGACCAATCACATGGCTAGAACATTCTTATGAGGGATATAACGTTAGAATTAGATACCACAGCAAATTATCTCTACCATTTAAGCCATTCCTACAAGAACAAGTACTGTACAACTACACACATTTTCAACATTCAATACATGTTCATCAATCACTCAGCTTCGCACACACAAAACCAGCACACAAGACCGCTCAGCATTACGCGCCTATAAACTGCAACATAAACGGGGATCGGAAACAACACAAAAGCGAATTCAGATTTAGACTCGATTTTTGTTTCATTATTTTATACTCGTTCATCAAAAATATAATTATAATTGAAACATATAGTACAACCAAATCATGTGCTCGATTATCAAACCACTAACCATTGGTCAAATGTTGATCGCAGTCGACTTCGTTTTGGGCTCTGGTTGGCTGAAAACCACGGCTCTTTTCCAGCACGACGGACCAGTAAAATCACACGGGGAAAAAGGCAGGTCGCTGGTTGGGCGATCGATCGTACACAATCAGCACACACGTACACACACACACATCATATGCATACTACGTACAGCTCAGCCAGCGAATTTATATGCAGCCATTCGGAAGAGTACAATAATAAGATTTACTCCCTCTAAAATTGTTGAAATATTGCAAGTTTATATGAATTCACGATTTAGTTACCCCTCAAAATTATTATGTCAAATAAAATTATTTTACTTGGTTTGTTTATAGGGAATGTTATCCGAATTGTATTTTGTTTTCTAATATTGTACATGTTTACATTTTAATGAGGATAGGAGGAAATTTGGTGAAAGCATCGCTGTATAATCAGGTAAAAGTAAACAAACATTCACAATCACATTATAATAATAATAATAATAATAATGATACTGATACCTATAATATTATCATTATTATGACTATATATATTGTATTATCATAATTATCGGATCAGCAGCTAGCATCATTATCATCATCATGTTATTAATTTGGTGCTAATTGTCTTACTATTTAATAATTATTTGCAACTTTAAAGCCCCCCCCCCCCCGTGAAGAAAATGGCTTAATCTAAATATGAATAATTATATCAATGTACAAAGGCAGTTGAACTTTTTTTTTGTAATATAAAATGCAAATGTGAACAATAGCCCAACAGAGTTTGAAAGGAGCTCCGGAAGGCCAATCAAATTGGTCACTGCAACTCGACTACAAAAGAAGAAGGAGACAAATATATCTAAGAAAAGGGAACAAATTGTGGGGTGAACTAGAGCCCCCCCCCCCCCCCCCTTGTATAAGTTGTTCATGTTGTTGTATTAATAACTGTGCCATTTGGTGCAATGTTTGAACTGTTTTGTCACTTTGCAAATAGTATTTTAGGGTGCATATTTTATAATAATGTTTTCTTCATGAAACAAATATAACTCTTTTTTTTTCAGTCGGTAGAATCATGACGCACTTACCAACATAATACCAACATAAGTCCGAATAAACATTTTTTTTTTTTCTTCAAATTTGGACTTCATTTTCAGAAAGAGCAAAACAAATAATGTCCAAATAACAAAAATCAATTGAATAGGTTACGTATTGGCTGAGATATGCCCATCCGAATGATTTTTGTTGTCAATGGGCAATCAGTGTTATAGTGCACTGGTTCATAACTTTATGAACCAGTGCACTATAACACTGATTGCCCATTGAAGTAAAATTCATTCGGATGGGCATATCTCAGCCAATACGTAACCTATTCAATTGATTTTTGGTATTTGGACATTATTATTGATGCTCTTACGGAACATGGAGTTAAAATTTAAAAATTCGAACAAAGTGTTTTTATGACGTCATGGCTTCTGTATTCTATAGCAGCTTTTAGCAGGGGTTTTAGGGGTGGGTTCATGAAGATCATCGAGTTTAGAATGCCACTGCTTCCACCCCCTCCCCCCCCCCCCCCCCCCCCCCCGGATCGGCACGCCTCTACGACCTAGTATACTGAAGCAACCTATACTCATTTACTGGCGTTTTTATAATAAAATGTAACTAAACAAGCAAATGCACGCATGCAGATTTATGGGCATGATGGGTTAACGTGGATCCTCCTGCTGAATCTAGGACTTCTGACTTTTCACTTTTATATAATTAGTGTTATAAACCCCTCTTTATAATCAAGCTTCATTTGTTCATGTTTAGGGAGGCGACATGATCAGGAAGGAAAACTACGATAATCCAGACCTCCCGCATAGACCTCCAACTAAAATAAATACTGCACCATCGATATATCGATGTACTGCACCTCCACCACCATCCCACGCGGGCGGGGTACCCCCATGCATCCCGATCTTCCCTTTTCCATGGACACCCTTCGACACCCATCGCGGCACTGATAAAGCTCTCTTATTTATATTAAAAAACATGAAACGCGCATAATTATGTAGGTCTAGATAATAAGTCTAGTAACAATGATAATTTCCCAGATCAAGGTTTGGGTAAAGTTCGACTAGGGACTTTAGGGTGCGTTGGGGGGCATCGAATGGTTTGGGGGTGATATCCGAGTCCGACGTGTACAAACATTGGTGTGTTTTTGTGGGTACCGTACCGGTGTGCATAATATGCATGCACATGTACCGTATGGGTACTTATGTACCGTGTGTATTTATGGTTGATTTTTTCTAAATGAACGTTCAACTAAGATATGATTTTCAACTTTAACAGGTAATATATCTTATATCTCTATTATATCATTTTTATATTCCATTTATAACTCGTTCGAAAAGTATAACTTTTACAGGTATTTATGTCAGTAAACGTTGTGTAAGGCGATTTTAAATGTGGAGTGTGGTCATTTGAGAAGTGGGTTTTGTGCTTGCTTCAGTCCCATGTGTTGAAATTCATGTTTTCCAATATTGAAGATGCCTACCAATGACTATTTTCATAAACTAAAACTAAGTTAGGCTTTGATTGCAGAAGCTTACATGATCACTTTCTTACATGACTTGGATATTTAAAATAGTAGTATATTGAACAATTTAAAAAAGGTGTGTAATGTTACCAGTGTCACATACTCGGTTTCAGCTGGGGATCGGCGAGGGACACTTGATTTTAAATTTGAATTTGATGAGGACGGCGAGGGCGAGGCATAATTGTACTTAACTCTACAGAAACGCTAACTGTGATCAGCGAACGCACGGCGCTGTGACGATTAGACGCTCATAATTTTACGGTAAAAGTGCGACGAGATGAAAAATCACCTTTAACAAAAACATTGATTGAATTTGTTTCACTCCAAAGTACCTTTAGTTATTAAACTTATCGGACATTGAATATAATTTTCTAAAAAATTAGGATAACTTACCCAAAATTGATGATTTTTTACGCTAGTCCGTGCTGATATTCCAACTGATCGCGCTGCAATGATGACCCCGGAAGCTAGTCGGCTATGCATGCTGCTCAATTGGAATTGAGGGAAAAATATAAGTCCTGTGATGTATGTCTATAATTAGGATATATGAATATACATGACTAAATTAATGATGGCATTCTCTACTAATGTGTGCCCATGGCCCACGACTTGGCATGCATGATGACTAGTAAGTAATGAACCGATGCTCTATGCACTTTGTATAAACTATACAGCATTGATGCTTTTAGTCATGCATGCCAAGTCATGGGCAAAAAAAGGATGTACCGATGTAGTTACATTGTCAAAATCAACAAAACTGACTTAGTCTTAGACTTAGATCTCTAGCAAGTAGCAATTCTCACTACCTTCCTTGTTGTATTTGTATCACGAATAGAAGCATGGAACAGGTTTGGGTTTTTAGAATTTCCCTGTCGTTTTAAAGATATTCATAATTGAAATGTTTGAATTTGATACTCTCATTCTTTACCTAAGTGTGCCTACGACTTGGCATGCTTTGATAGAAAATGCTGATAGTCTCCCTGGGAGAGTTTCAACTGTGTACAAAGCTATTGCAAATATCATTTTGCATTTCACTCATTACTCGCCCATATAAATTAACATCTAACTTTTACACATTACTCAGTGGACATCTTTTAGCAAACTAAATATATTGACTACAAATTCAGATGGAAATAACGCAAACATCTCTAGTTTACTTTACATATTTTTTCTTGAATGAAACTTATTTTTCTTTCACATTTCTGTATTTCCTTATTTATAACATAGGTATATATATATAGTACATTATGTGACAATTAATATAAAGAACTGTTTGCTTCTCTTGCAGGAAATGTGTATGAGATACATCAAAAGCATCCAATGGTACTACACTTACAAGAATTATACGGAAAATCTGCTTCTCTGCAGCTGATTGAAGTCTACTCTTCCTGCTTTGTTCAATAGTTTTTGGATTCGCCAACTTGAACTCAAATCTTGGGAGTCTTCCAAACAAAATTGGATCTTCAAGAGCTTCTACCTCGATCATGAGATGAACATTGTTATTTGCCTCTTGTTCTGTGGGAAGACCTAGTGAGAAGCATTGCCTCCTAAACAAGCGGCTTTTTTACCAGTCAAAGAGGGCAGCAGAGATCCAGCATGTTGCTCATAGTGAAAGTCCTTCACACCCCGGGAAGGGAGTGCAAGATAGAGGTAAGTTAGTTCTGTGAAAGTTTTAAGCCATCCACTACCAGGGTCTTTCACAAAGACAGACATTTGAAAGTTTCTTGTAAGGCACCTTACAAGAGACTGTATATATCTAGACATCAAAATTGTGAAACAAAATGCCCAAATATCATCATGAAAGTGTGACTGATACTACATGCCTTTCCGTAAATACTGGAAATCATAACTTTTCACAGTTTACTTGCCCGCCTTCCCTTGATGAGATTTAAACTAAAAGGAATTAAATTACTCTCTCATAGTTGACTAATAATTTAGTTGCCCAATCAGACATCCAAATTAGGCCATTTATGAAATTTTACTTGCCCGATATATTTTGTTACTTACTGTACTTGGGCAATAGGGCAAGTGCTAGTGTCGAGCAGTGGATACAAACTTGTACAGAGATGGTAAAATGATACAGGTCTTTTCAACTTAAAACAGAATTAAATCTGTACAAGGGCAAGCCTACGTGTGTTGTTAAAATTTTACAGTAAATTCTGCACTGCTAAAGTGATGTACCTATAGTAACAGGTCTACTTGCCACACAATAATGTGAAATATCATAGATGTAATCTCCATACCTAGTTTAAAGCATGTTAGTTTATTTCAGAACTGTTGCAAAATTATATATGTGTTTGACAGTATGATATAATTAATATGTGTTTATTCAATTTTGTAACTAAGTATTTGTTCATGACATGATTTAGTTAACATCCAAATATGATTTTACACAGACCTGTTTATAAATTACTCTTTTTTTTGTATCAAGGTCACAGATGAGGAGTCTATCATAGCTGTTAAGCGCATGGTTGCCAAGGAGTTTGATGTGCCAGTCCATCTGCAAAGACTCATCTTCAAAGGGAAGACGCTTGCAGGTAACATCCTACAAACAAGCCTGTTCTGACAGCTACCTGTCTTTAGCAGCTAACGTGCCTATAGCTCTAGGTCACCTTTCTTGTAGTCCACCTGTCTATAGCAACCAACCTGCCTATAAGTATATAGATATGGTGACAATATCAGCTAACCGTTCTATAGTGGCCATTAATAATGATCCCCTGCAGAAATATTATTGAACCTGTCTGTAGAGGTCACCTGTCTTGGCATCCACCTGTCTATAGCAGCTGACCTACTTATAGTGGCCACCATTAGTGATCCCCTGCAGAGAATATTTTACTATTGAACCTGTCTATAGAGGTGACCTAGATCTTGGCTGTGACCTGTCTACAGCAGACAACATGCCGAAAAAGTGGCCATAAATAGTGATCCCTTGCAGGAAAATTTAACCTGTTTGTAGCGGTCACCTGGCTTTGTGGCTGCCTGTCTATAGCAGCCAACCTGATGTAGTGGCCACCAATAGTGATCTCCTGCTGAGAAAACAATTACATTACAGTATTGAACCTGTCTTTAGAGGTCACCTGTCTTGGTAACCACCTGTCTGAAGCAGCCAACTGACTAATGTACATGTGTACAGTGTATGATATATGTCAGATCCCTCTTACCAAAAGATGCTAGGTAGCTATTGTAAACTTTATAATCTTGTATGGGTTTTACAAAAGACTGGGAGTCATGCAAAATTGCTATACCATTTGGAACCATTTTAGATTATTGTAAATAGTACAATTCTTAAAGGGGTAGTTCAGTTTTGGTAGAGAGGGCGCTGCACATCACATTTTTTTTGTGAGGTAACGAAAAACTGAGTGTCGAATTTGAGAGAACATGCAATTTTAATGGCAAAATAAACTTTATTTGGTCAAAATCGGTCCAGAAACGGCTGAAATATCAATAAATATATCTGATCTTATAATTATTTGGGGCCCAAATAATTAGATGAATTTTTCAAAAAATTAATAAAATGCATACACTTTTTCAAAAATTTTCAAAAGTGTTTTTTAAATAGTTGTTGATGATCTCTCTATTTAATCATGATTTCAATAAAACATCACATGCATAATTTTGTATGAAAAATGGTTAAAAACCAATGCCTTTTTAGAGAGCTCCCTCTTGTGTTTTAATGGCTCTTTTTTTAATGATAATGGGCTTTTTACTTAGTCGTTTGTAATTTTGTATACCCTTCGAGCATGGTGGAGTTATAACTATTTATAATGTTACTGTCCAGGTTTGGTTACTAAAGTTCAGCCTTACCAAAACTGTACTACACCTTTAAAGTATCTAAGTATGTATTTGTTTAACTGTAGGATATGAGAATACAATACTTGGTTATTTTCAGGTTTAAAAAAAAACTCTTATTAAAATGTTGAATTTAATATCCATTACTGGTTATCTTTCATTCAACCAATTCTTCCATGTATTTTTATTTTTAGATGGACAGAGCCTTGATTTCTACAAGATAGGACCGGGGACCAAGATCCACCTTGCTGTGCGCAAGCCAGAGGCAGACCTGGATCCAACCAGCGTGAACGCATTAGGAAAGAGCACAGCGCTATGGGACCATCTGAACACAATACTGTCCAGGCATTTCACATCAGCAGACACGGAGCGAATTATAGAATGTTTCAAAAGGGTGAGAATCTATTTAAGATTACTTTGAATTCACTTAATAATTAATATAATGCCCAAGGAAATATTAAAGGGACTTAGTAACATTGTCCAAATCCTCAAAATAAAATTTTCATTCTAGCGGTTGCCTCATACCTTGTTGTATTCGTATTAACAATAAAATCATGGGACAGGTTTCGGTTTTTCAAATTTCCCTTTCGTTACAAAAATATGTACGATCGAAGTATTTAGATAAGAAAAACTCTGTGGGAGTTTTGAAACCGTGTACAAAGTGAGTGCAGTGAGTTAGTGAATATCACTTTGCATTTTCGCACATTACTTGGCCATGCAATGTCCATTTGACTTGAAATGTTCACACAATACCCTGTGGACATATGAGATAACAACAATATACATTGCATCAACCATTCATCACTTTTTGCTCATGTCAACAAAGTTACTAGATCCCTTTAAACTTTAAAGTTCAGACATGCAGTGCCATCTTGCAAATGCCTTGTGCACATTGGTAATACACATGGCTCAGTGTTATGCAGTCGCACAAACTAGCCTAGTTTAAAATAAAGAACCGCTGTTGTAGCATCCCTACGCTTGGTAATCAAGGGATCTAGTAACTTTGTTGACATGTGCAATAAGTGATGAGTGGTTGGTACTGTATGTACAATATATTGTTATCTGATATGTCAACTGAGTGTTGTGTGAATAAGGCTGTCGATTTCGGGTATATTTACTACCCGGGACTCGCGATAATTTTTCGGGCGAGTCCCGGGTACCCGAAATTTATAAATTTGTTGATTTCGCTATAGGCATGTCACGCCGCTGGGAAACATGTTCATTCAAGTGACAAAAATGCAGCGCATTTATGACAATAAATCATCTTATAAAATACAGCAAATTCGTAAATCAATTTTTTGCTTTTTTTCGGGATATCGAGTATCGATTTTTGCGCCCGGGACTCGACATTTTTCGGCGGGACCCGGGTACCCGGGACTCGTCAACAGCCTTATGTGTGAACATTTCAAGTTAAATGGACGTTATATGCCTGAGTAATGAGCAAACATGCAAAGTGATATTCACTAACTCATTGCACTCACTACTCACTTTGTACACGGTTTTGACGGTCCAGTGGATAATTTAACATCTGCACACTTCAATCGTAAATACCTTTTTAATGAAACAAAAATTTGAAAAACCGAAACCTGTCCCATGCTTTTATTGTTAATACGAATACAACAAGGTGTGAGGAAACCGCTAGAATTCCAATTGGATTTTGAGGATTTGGACAATGTAAGTCCCTTTAATACTGTTCTGATTCTTTTTAAATCAAGTCCAGCGAGGTTACCAAAGTTCTGTCATTGTTTTATTGATATTATAGCTCATACACCATACCCAGGGCTAAAATGTGATTTTCCTTCCTGGTGGCATTTTTGAGCAAGTAAAATTGAGATTTATCAGATTCTTGATGGTTCAAAACCTGGAAAATAAAGTAACAACATAAACATGTCCATCGGATAGAGTGTCCTTTCCAATGAACAACGATACCAAGAAAAATAATTTTGGACGTGTAGTTTTTGTTTTAGAGCGCTTTGAATGAGACCATGTCAGGTCCCTATTTTTGTCAATTTTTACCAAGTCAGTGCCTGATAAATGAGACTTACTGCCCGACATACCATTGAACACGCGAGTATGCCGCGCGCCATTGTTAGTGCGCATTCAGCTGTGTGCCGAGGGGTGCCGAGAGAATAGGCATAATTGGTCAATAGTGTGACGGGCAGTAAGTCTCATTTATCAGACACTGACTTGGTAAAAATTGACAAAAATAGGAACCTGACATGGTCTCACTCAAAGCGCCCTAAAACAAAAACTACACGTCCAAAATTACTTTTCTTGGTATTGTTGTTCATTGGAAAGGACACCATATCCGATGGACATGTTCATTTTGTTACTTTATTTTGGGAAGTGTCCTGTTCCGTTTTTTGGGAGGCCATTCTGTATAGGCAAACAAGATCATATGAACGGAACTCATACTTTGTTCTGCTTTGTTTGTCTTCCATGCTTCCTGCAGGAGTTCTCATCTAGTCTAGCCAACCTGAGCCTAGATGACATCGAGAGGATAGCCAAGTCAAAGCTAGAGGCCTTAGATAGAGCTGGACCATCTCACTAGGACCACAAGAGCCTTGGCAAAAATACTGCTGTGGAATTCCAGGACTCTTTATAAACATAGAACTGGTCCATCTCACTCGGACCACGAACCTTTGGCAAGGTAATGCTGTGGAACCTGGACATAGAACTGGTCCATCTCACTAGGACCACGAACCTTTGGCAATACTGCTGTGGAACCTTCTAACTCCTTACATACCACAGGTGTTTCAGCTCTATAAAAGTTTTGTGTTGTACAGTGCACACATGCACACCGTGGAAACTATGAGAGTTGGTATATGTGCATCTAGACCAACAATGGAGTGATTGGAACTCTCCAGCGAAGAACCAAAGCTTATTCATGCTGCTGACTGTTGAGCTGCTATTATCTTCCTTATTTAATAATTGTGTTTGAACAAGTGCGGAGACCCCACCGGTGACTGACTTAAAATGAAATGAAGAACATGTATGCTGTGGACAGCAGTGCAGAGGGGCAGTACGTTGGCGCAGTGCATGACACAGGCCCAGTAACGATAAAATCATGTTGTTACAAATGATTACGATCATCGGCACTTACCGACCGATTTCTAATACTTGAAGAAACAAATTTTCATCAGAAAAATTTAAAAATGTTGTAAATGTAAGGAGATCAACCGGGTCAGTTCAATTTTTTTAAATGGGGGAGTTTCAAATTCAAATTTCATTTTGTTATTATTTCTTGAGTGTTTGTGTAAGGTGGACTCCCATGATTAGAATGAAAGCTTGCAACAAGGTGCCACTGAGATGAGCATGAAACGAGCTGCTACTTGTCTCATGGGCCCATCTGAAATTTGGAACATATAATTCAAAACGGTGGAATAGCACTCTCACCATTTTTAGTGCTTAGCCTTAGGACAGAGACCTCGCACCTGTTGCAATTTTTGTTGTTGCAATGCTGGAGATCGGAAGTTGCATTGTGTTTCATGCTGTGCCACAGGAAAAGTCCCCTCGTGGGGAACCGGCTTTATAGACTGGAGGTCAGTCGAATGCAAGACAGGGCTGAAAATTAGCACAGGCTTGTTGGCCCGGGGCAACTAGATGTTGGCTCTGAGCCACCGAATTTCAATTATACCAAATTTTACTTGTTTTCGGTCCACCAGATTCAGATTAAGAGTATGTGGAAAATCTGGTGTATACCTGCCTAACTTGGCTACGAGGAAAACACTTTAATTTCTAGTATTGTTAAGAAGAACATTATTCCGTTTTGCCTCTACCCCCCACGTGAAGGCACGGTAACAGTGCTTTTGCCTTCTTCAAGTAATGAATGATAAAGCATATATACTATGCTACACTCTCGGATGTTTGTAATGTAAATATACATGTATGTGTATGTTGTTTTGTTGTAGCTTGCATTCATGCTCATTGTGTACACATGTTTCACTCTATTCTTTACATGTCTTATGTAACAAAAATTTAAGGTGTCAAATGAAGAAGCAAATTTATTTATATTTGGAACTCGCCTGGTCTGAATCGGACCGGTCATTGTGGCTCTAACCCTAACCCTAGCCAAAGACCGTCTTATGGCCAAGTACAGCTTGGACACATTGGCCACGCACCTAGCTTGTTTATCCAAGCGAAGGCACGATACCCCATTGTAAACAGCCGACAAACTACTTACAGCCCTCAAGTGCAAAGGAGCCTTAAACTTGTTATAGGGTTCGATGAGAGTCAGAAGGGCGTTAAAGGGACTTAGTAACATTGTCCAAATCCTCAAAATAAAATTTTAATTTTAGCGGTTCCCTCGTACCTTGTTGTATTGGTATTACCAATAAAATCATGGGACAGGTTTCGGTTTTTCAAATTTCCCTTTCGTTACAAAGATATGTACGATCGAAGTATTCAGATAAGAAAAACTCCCCCAGAGTTTTTCTTACCGTGTACAAAGTGAGTGCAGTGAGTTAGTGACTATCACTTTGCATTTTTGCTCATTACTTGGCCATGCAATGTCCATTTGACTTGAAATTTTCACACAATACCCTGTGGACATATGAGATAACAACAATATACATTGCATCAACCATTCATCACTTTTTGCACATGTGAACAAAGTTACTAGATCCCTTTAAGACAATTTTTTGCTAAACTGAGTTACATGTACGCATACCATCTTGTAAGTCGCAACCTCTTGTATGTGATGAATAATTGTCAAATAATAATTATGTCCAATTTGGAGAATATTCATGAAATTTAGAGAAAAGCTACATTTGGTTATGACATGCCTTTCAAACTTTAGGCAAGTAGGCTGCTATAGACGACAGGTAGTATTTGTTCCAAATTTAAATAAATTTGATAAAAGTGACATTTCCCTATATTTTAACGCAATACAGGCAGGATCAAAAGTAGCCCCTTGAAAATGTTTTTTCCCCCCTATTCTTTCTTGTACAAATATATATTACGAGTATATAGTAACATACATAATACGTCTGATACTGTGCCCATTATTTTATCCTGCACTTCAATGAAAAATATCTCCATGCATTAAAAAAAAAAAAAAAACACATTTACTTGTATAACTCTAAACATAAACTGTGTTAAACCCTGCAAACTTTAGTATAGTGAAGATTTTTATTCATGCACTTGTTTTCAATAATGACGATAGTGCTATTGCATGATGGGATTGGCACTTTTGATCATGGGGTCCTTGAGTTCAAAACCAACGGATGCCCTGACATTTGTGCCCATGAACAAGACATGATTAAATTTCTGCACTCAACCTAGGTGTAGTAGATGGGGACCTTGTCGGGTCTAGGGTATTTACAGAACTTTGTAACAAGCAGCAGAGATTGCAACGTTACCAAGTACCTATGATATTATATTTGCGCTATAATATATAAGTTTTATGCATAGGAACAAATAATTATTAGCTTTTAAAATTTAAATGAACCAAAATGGATCTTGTATCATGTTGACCATCTTCATAAAGGATCTCTCTGAAAAACAAAAGTATTACACATGTTATTTAGCCTAGCCCATTGTCTAAAGAGTTTATTCCATCCTGATTCTATGTATTTATTCAGTTAGATGTATGATAAGTACATGTATAAAGACAAATTGTCAATGTTTGGGAAATATTTCGAAAATGGTAAATTATTTGTTTATACTGTAATCACAAGCATTGCTGGAAGACGATGGGGACTATGGAATAAGGTGTGTATGTTTTCCCTCGGATCTGTAGGCATTGTAGGCAATTATGTTTGGATACTATACTTGTGTTTGTTTGTATTGTTAGGATGTGTATGTGTGTGCGCATGTGCGTGTGTGTGTGTGTGTGCATGTGTATGTGTGCCTGTGTTGTTGTGTGTGTGTGTTTGTGTTAATGTGTCGACACAATCTTACATTTTTACCATTTCATATTTCTATGATAATCATTAAAAATGGAAATTTATTTTATGACCCTGTATGTTGCCGGTACAACCATACAACATATTAATAATTATAGTTGCATAATACAAAACTATGTTGATTCATTTACATAATACATGTACCAAAAATATGTTTTGGTGTAGCTTTTGTTTAATTCTTTTATGACATGTTCATATATTATTTCATTTATGTTATCATTAATAAATTGTTTGTTCATCCAGACTTTTAAGGTGAAAATGTTTGTTCTGTAAATTTGATTCAATTTGTTCTTTCTTGTGTGTACCTATGGTTCTTCATGTATATATGTTTACTTTAAAGGGGTATTCCGGGCCTGATAAAACCATTCGTTATTTGAATAAGCAGAATAAGAGGCATAATTGGTGAAAATTTGATCAAAATCAGACAAGAAACACGGGAGTTATACCTATTTGAACATCATGTAGTAATGAGCGATCGTTTCAAAATTGCCGCCATATGCAACATCATTGACGAGCAACTCGCCATGGCTTTAGTACATGAAAATACACTTATTTCTCATTTTCGTTGCTAAAAATTAATTTTTCTCTGCTTGTTTTCACGAATTCATAGAAGAATATCGACGGGCCAACCTCTTTGGAATTTGTAAGCTCATAAATTTGCTTTGTTATTAAGAAAATTTAAATTTTGTAAAATAACAACAGTATACATTGCATCAACCATTCATCAGTTTTTGCACATCTCAACAAAGTTACTAGATCCCTTTAAAGGGATAGTTGAGTTCTGGTAAAGAGAGTACAGTTTTAGTCAAACTGAATTTTAGTAACCAAAACCTGCACTATTATATTACAAACTAATAGTTATAACTCCACCATGCTCGAAAGGAATACAAAAATTACAAACGACTAAGTAAAAAGCCTGTTATCATTCAAAAAGAGCTGTTTAAACTAAAGAGGGCGCTTTCAAAAAATGCATTTGTTAAAACCATTTTAAATAAAATATTGTGCATGTGATGTTTAGTTGAAATAGTGATTAGATAGAGAGATAATCAACAACTATCTAAATACCTCTTTTGAAACAAATTTATTACAAATGGTTATGTTTATGGATATTTCAGCCGTTTCTGAACCGATTTTGATCAAATAAAGTTTATTCTGCCATTAAAATTGTATGCTCTTTCAAATTTGACACTCAGTTTTTCATTATCTCACAAAAAAATTATTGTGTGTAGCGCCCTCTCTACCAAAACTCAACTATCCCTTTAATGGTGATTATTTATGTCATAAAATGGGTGTATAATGTGCTTTGTTAAAGAGAAAGTTGAGTTTTGGTAGAGAGGGCGCTAGACTACTTAATTGGTTTGTGAGGTAATGAAAAACTGAGTGTAAAATTTGAAAGAGCATAATATTTAAACAATAAAATCATCTTTGTTTGATCAAAATCGGTTCAGAAACGGCTGAAATATCCATAAATATAACAATTTGTAATAAACCCGGGGCCCCGGGTTTATTAGAGAATTTTGAACCAGCCGTTACAAATTCAAAAAAATGCTTCCTCTTTTCAAAAAGTTACAAAATAGGTATTTAAATAGTTGTTGATTATTTCTCTATCTAATCACTATTTCAACAAAGCATCACATGCACAATATTTTATTCAAAATGGTTGAAACCGATGAGTGTTTAGAGAGCGCCCTCTTACGTTTTAACGGCTCTTTTTGAATGATAACATGATCTTTACTACGTCATTTGTAATTTTGTGTTCCTTTCTAGTTATAACTATTAGTTTGTAATGTAATGATGCAGGTTTTGGTTACTAAAATTCAGTTTCACTAAAACTGTACTCTCCTTACCAGAACAACTATCCCTTTAAAGGGATCTAGTAACGTTGTTGCTTGTGCAAAAACTGAAGAAAGGTTGTTAAAATGTGTATTTCTGTGATCTGATATGTCCTTGTGAGTGATGGGTGAAAATTCCATGGTAAATGAGTGTAAAATGACTTGAGTAATGAGCGAAAATGCAAAGTGGTATTCACTAACTCATCGCATTGACTTTGTACATTGTTGAAATTCTCCACTAGATAATTTAAAATCCAAACCCTTCAAACATAACAAAATAGATATTTTGAAAACCAAAACCTATTCCATGCTTCTGTTGGTAATTATGCAAATACAATGATTTATTTATGTGAGAACAACACAAGTTCTAAGTAAAATGTGTGGATTTTGACAAAGTTTCTAGATCCCTAGATAAATTGCACTGCTAAACCATGTGTTGGGTTACATTTCTAATACATGTACAATAATTATTTGTTTACTTACAATTATGACAACAAACTTGCTAATATACTTGCTATATAAGGGTGTGCATGGGTGTACGCCTCTGTTAAACATTTCCTGATGAAACTATTTTAATGAAAAACTTAAACAAAAAAAATGACTTGGTCCTCGGGTTCAGTGATAGCGAGGTATTCAATCTGCAGTGATTTTTTAAAATTAATGTGCCATTTCGTATTTTAGTATGCATCGCCCTCTATTGGCCACATTAAGAAACTCGCATGCTATTGTTGTATAGTGATGTTCCCAAAACCCAGTTACTTATAAAAGTACCCTCATCTTCATACTTAGTTTGAGATGCACTTAACACCAAGTGTATATCTTTGTAATCCTCCCCCATATTAACACCAAGAGCATTTCAACTAAAGTATAATTATAAAGATGAGGGTATGTTTATAATTAACTGGGTTTTGGGAATATCACTATACAACACTATGTCAGTATCATGGAGCATCAATTTGGCGTAGGTTTATAATATGCGTCCGAGTACCGGCGAAGTAGTATGGTAGTATGGTCAAACGGTATTAAGAACTTTTCGGGCCCAATAAATCTTAACTTATAGCCACTAAATCTGACCTATATCCACTAAATCTGACCTATAGCCACTAAATCTGACCTATAGCCACTAATCTGACCTATATAGCCACCAAATTAGGGTTAGGGTTAGGGTTTAGGGTTAGGGTTATGATGCTAATCAAAGAGAATGGGAGCCCGAAAAGTGCTTACCTGGTCAAACCTGTCTCAAAGGACACCTGTCTATCGCAGCCTACCTGCTTAGAGCGGCCATCAAAAGTGATCACATGCAGAGAAACGATACTATGGAACTTCTCTATTGTGGTCACCTTTCTACAGTGGCCACCTTTCTTGTTTCCCTTAGTTTGTCAATTTAGATTTTTTTGTTTGTACTGTATTCATGTCATTTGTATTTTGATTTAGACTTTTTGTCTTCTGAATTCACTTCACACATAGACAAATAATCAGGGGTGTCGATCTGTTCGGAAAACACAATGCATTGGAGGGGCGAGCATTGTTTGTGAACAATAGCTCGCCCCTCCAATGCATTGTGTTTTCCGGACAGATCGACACCCCTGCAAATAATATGACAAACATAATTATTTAGGACACATCTATGACAAAATCATATAAAACAGACAAAGATGTTTAGAATGCACACCCCAGTTAAAGGGGTAGTACAGTTTTGGTAAGGCTGAGCTTTCGTAACCAAAACCTGCACAATAACATTACGAACTAATATTTATAACTCCACCATGCTCGAAAGGTATAGAAAATTACAAACGATTCAGTAAAAGCCTGTTATCATTTTTTTTAAATAGCCATTAAAACACAAGAGGGCGCTCTATAAAAAAGCATTGGTTTCAACCATTTTTCATACAAAATTATGCATGTGATGTTTTGTTGAAATAATGATTAAATAGAGAGATCATCAACTATTTAAAACCTCTTTTGAACATTTTTGGAAAAGTGTAAGCATTTAAAAAAATAAAAAATAAAAAATCATCGAATAAATCTGGGGCCTAGATTTATTCCGATCGGATATATTTATTGATATTTCAGCCGTTTCTGAACCGATTTTGATCAAATAAAGGAATCTAGTTACTTTGTTGGCAAGTGCAAAAATTGATGAGTGATTAATACAATGTGTGGTGTGATCTGATATTTCCACAAAGTAATGTGTGAACATTTCACGTTAATTGGATGTTTGTTTGCTGAGATATGTGCAAAATGCAAAGTGATATTCACTAACTCATAGTACTTACTTTGTACTCGGCATGAAATTATCCCGTAGACAATTTCATATCTGAAAATTTCAATCGTAAATATCTTTTGAACGAAATGGAAACGTGCTTTTTATTATTAATATGAGTGCAGCGCCCTCTATACCAAAACTGAACTACCCCTTTAAATTTGAAAATCACAAGATGATAATCATTATTAAACTTGAAACATTTAACAGGGGCGTAGCTGGCCCTGGTGTCCCCGCCCCCCCGCGGAAAATGGACAAAGGAAAATTGGAAAATTGGTGATGATGCTTGTTTGTTTGCTTGTCGGGTGAAAACCTGTGCCCCTCATGAATCGATGAGGACACTGACACCCCAACCCAACTGGAAAATTCTAGCTACGCCACTGACATTTCAGGGTAACTCGAATTTCATATAAATATGTCCTGCCTGTCCCGCATTGGCCTGTTTGGGTTAATATTGCTATCAATTATTGACTGTCAACGATTACAAATAACCAGGCTATGTGGCCAGTGTTGTAGCTAAAGGTGGGTGGGTGGGAGGGAGGGGGGGGGGGGGGGGGGGGGTTACTCCCACCTCTTGGAATATCTCGTACCTTCTTCACTAGCAATGGGGAGGGGGGCCGTGCACCTTCTCGTACCTTCTCCCCACCCCCCCCCCCCCCCCCCCCCCTCGGTACGCCTATGGTTCTTACCAAATCATGGGGAGGGGGCCCGTGCCCTCTCGTACCTTCTCCCCCCCCCCCCCCCCCCCCCCCCCCCTCGGTACGCCTATGGTTCTTACCAAATCATGGGGAGGGGGCCCGGTTGCCCTTCTCGTACCTCCCCCCCCCCCCCCACCCCCTCGGTACGCCTATGGTTCTTACCAAATCAGGGGAGGGGGCCCGTGCCCTTCTCGTACCTCCCCCCCCCCCCCCCCTCGGTACGCCTATGTTTCTTACCAAAATCATGGCGAGGGGCACGTGCACCGAGGCCCTAGTAGCAACGCTTCTCCATGATGAAATTTCCTGTGTTGGGTCTTTTCAGTTATATTGCTATCAATTATTTACTGTCAACCGTTTCGGCTGATCAGATTTGTGGCAAAGCGATGAGCGAGAAAAAGAAATTGCGGAATGTGTGCTATTTTATTCATTATTTGTAGCAATTAACTCGTGGTGTGTGCCTAAATCACGCCCACCCCTGCTAAACCACTGTCATCATTCATAATTGTCAATTTGACCCACATCATAATCGATATTCCGTCCGTTTTCATGTGATTTCGATTATCTGAGCGATACAAATCAGCAAAATGGGACAAATTAGAAGGTCTGGAAGAAAATAAAATGTTTGTGAAAATAATCAGGGAATCATATACGTATAACACACGTGTCAATCTGATTGGATGCAGGACGATCGTCTGGGGTGGTCACTGACATATTCCGTTTCTTTGTCCCGAACCGTCTTCTGCAAGTTTTTTTGTTATTACTTATTAGGATGATCATTGAAATCTTTTATATATATCTTGCATTTATTCTATTACAACGTTGCTTTTTGTTTAAATTATAAATGTTGTTATTTTTGTAATGAAGTGAATGATTTTAATATGTGATTTACATTTCATTTCGTTGTTCTGACTGAGAAAAAATCCAACAACGAGATACAAGAAGGGCAATACTCATATTTATATATAGATATTATATCAAACAGATCATGTTTATTTATTTGTACATGTATTATCTAACTTTTTACACGATGTAAGAATATTGTTATAATTTATGTACCTTATATACAGATTATAATTCTAATATTGTAACGAAAAACAAAACAATAATGAGCTTAGTATATCTCGAAAGTACACTGTCAAACACAAACATACGTTCACACGTACACATGGACAAACACACACATGCACACACATACCTGAAAATACAAACACGCACGCACACACATACACAGACACACGCAAACACACACACATGCATAAATATTTATCATTTAAGATCCCCTCAAACGTAATAACATGGACGAATGCATACAACACACACACACTATTTTTGTATAACAATATGCGTAATGAAAATGTATACATGTGTGGATTGAGAAAATGAATAATTGAATTGAATAATTGGATTTGCAACGATCGAGTCAGGTGAGCTCTTTGTGACAGGGATGGCCTAATTGCTAATTGATGTTTATGCGTAGCCAGGCCGTGTGGTGCATGGGGGAGGGGGGGGGGGGGGGTGGGGGGTAGGGGGGCTAAGAGGGGCAATGATTCACATGGTAGAAAACCTGCGCAAACAAAATGAAAATACGGTCAAACCTGTACGTGTATATATAGTTACCACCAAAGGGAATCAATTAAAGTGACCATTGTAGACAGGTTACCACTAAAGGCAGGTTCAATGTAATTGATTTTCTCCCTGTCAGGGGCTCACGTTTGTGTTGGCCACTATGGGCAGGTTGGCTGCTGTAGACAGGTGGCCTCTAAGACATGTTTGACTGTAGACTTAATTATTTACACCCCCCCCCCCCCCCCCCCCCCCCATACATGCCATATGATATAGTCAAGGGGATTTTGTATACAAATGGAAACCGCCCCTGCCCCCAACTCCCCTGCCCGCACCACCACCACCCAGCTACAATACAGTCACACCGGGTCATGACGTTGATCAAATTAATGATCTGCAATTCAGTTCGATCGAGTAAAATAACTGGCCTGAACATTATATAGGTATGAAAAGCATTTGCAAGGATTCCTACATTGAGGTCAGGTCAGCCAATGACAATTGATACATCTCATGATTGCGTTATTTGATAATAATAATAAATAGATAATGTGCTATTAAAGCGCTGTACAGAAACTATTACAATAATAACAACATTATAAGTACATACAAATTATAGCCGGTCATAGTAAAGTTACATAGTGACCCTTTTTGAAAATTCGATAACAATGTAGTAAAACATAACCAACTCTGAATGTTTTTTCTTTAATAAGTTATGACCTCTTCCCACCACCCAAATTAAGTCAGTTTGTTGAATCATTTCTTTATTCAAGAAAAGTGTACAATTGGCAGATAGTCTCAGTGAGAGAGGCTGATGTTTTAATTATACCGGGTCGACCAGTGATGACCACAATGATAATATTGATATGATTGACTCATATAACCGTGGGCCAAACAATCAAATCACAGGCTTGCCTATGACCACCATGACCGCCGAGTTTCTAAGAAGCGCTGAGACTTCACAGTAGGCCTATAGTATATCGTCGGTTGAGATAAAGAAAGACACCAAGTCACTTTTTGAACTTCTGTGATAATTATTAAAAGAAAGTTCGGGAGCCTTATATAGTTATATAAAGAAACCCACTACAGCTCTCTTTTATATTTGATGAATATTTCCAAAGTTAGAAATAATTATCATATGATTATGAACATTCGACAGCACATAGGGAATGCAACAACCTAAAAGATGATAATTATGAAGCCCCAAAATCGACTTAAGGCCCTTCTCGCTCTCACCCAACGACATGTAATTCATAGCAGAACTCTGCAAAAAAACGAACAACAACGGATCTTTGTTAATAGTACTACAGTGGTGCAGCTGAGAAGATGGGGCAATTAGGGGTCACTTCCATCTCCCCATGGCAGGGGCGTAGCTACTGGGGCCCTGGGAACGTGCCCCCTCCACACATTGTCGGTGCCCCTGGTGCCCCTGGTGCCAGATGATTCCTATTAAATTGGGGGGGGGGGGGTGAAATGAACACGTCGCATGGATATAATTTATTTCTTTGTTTGAGTTACGACAAAAAGGTGATGGGGGCAATGATATTCAAAGGGGGGGGGGGGGGGGTAGCATGAGCGAAAATACATATTAATTGTTAGCCAAACAGAGGTAGGAGGCAAGATTTGAATGAAAGCCAGGGAGGGATCGAGGATGGGGCGGTAATTCCCTTGCCACTCCTAAGCTGCTCCATCACTTTCTCCCTAGAATGCGGTGGCGTAGTGCTGGGGACGGGCATGGGGGGGGGGGGGCACGTACCTCCAATAGTTTGACAGAAACAATACAAAATGTAAGGGGAAAATCTTTAATAAAAACTAAAGAAATACATAGAGTATGCCCCAATTAGTCGCGGGCCCCCAATAGGTCCTATACCACACTACACCACTGCCAGTTTGGTTTGGTAAAGATTATGTGGATAGCCCATCACATTATGCTATTCCCCCGTCTTTGCTTTATACAGTACGGCTAGTCAATCCGAATAACATGAATATTATACATACTGTACGTACGAAAGATGAAATACTGCATAATATGACATACGGAATTCAAGATCAAAACGAAAAAGGGGAATGTAGAATTGGTGAATGATTGAACTTCTGCAACCTGATTCTAAATTTAGCATTGATATTGACAGATAGAAATAGCATTATTGGTTAAGCAGAATATTGACAAAAGTATGCATACATGTAGGTAATTGTACGAAGTGCGCAGCATATGGTAAACTAATATATACAACATTCTCAGCAGTATACAGTATGCCTCTGCTATATCCGCGGGGTTTTACATGCTCTCATGTACCCTGAATCAGTGGCGTAACCAGAGTCAATCAGATGCAGCAATTACAATGGGGGAAATGATTGCAGGCCAGCCCGTGGTTTGTTCTGTTAGCAAGGGTCGTTGCGGGAGGCTGGGTGGGGAGTTGGGGGGGGGGGGGGGGGGGTCGTGGGCAACAACAATTTCCATGTTAATGTGGGGCGGATAAGCCTTCACCCATATGTATGCCTATTGTTTTCTTTGTTCATTAGTGTTCACATCATAAAGGGGGGGGGGGGGGGGGCGTCATGGCTGATGACTGCGCCAACAGTAAATTATACTTTTTAAATATATTTATTTATTTATTTATTTTTATTTTTATTATTATTATTATTATTATTATTAATTTTTTTTTTTTTTTTTTTTTTTTTTTTGGGGGGGGGGGGGGGGTGTCCTCATATAGAGTGGGGGCAAAGGGTGGGTAAGGATTCCAATGGGGGAGGGGGAAGGGGTATTGTCCCCACCAACCCTTGATAATTAAGGTGCACTATCGCAACCCATTTGATTGTTTACCGGGTGCAATAATACTTCTGCCATGGATAGAACCGCCAAAACGATACACAGTTATGCCTGCCCCCAAACATTGTACGTACAACTCATAATATTTTGTATTCGTGTGTGCATTTGACATTTAATATTACCCACGCACTTAGATTAACCGTAATCGCATTCGAAGTTTGATAATAATATATAACCCTGCTTGAATTATTGTCCATTTCACAACCGCAAATGTGTCTGCGCAATGAATCGTAATGAAAAATTATGAGTACTCCATTATCGGCGGCAAAGAAAAAAAAAAGCACACTGGAGAATGATTTCATCAATTGTTATTGTCCTATATGGTTGTAGAATATGTCCATTTTGCGGTGATGGTGAAATCAGCGTCTGTCGCTATTTGAGTTAATAACTAAAGCATAATAAGTAAATGTATAAAAACTCCTTAGATGAAAATGACTGCTCCTTGATATTTCGGCGATATGAACCTGATAAAAGAAGAAAGTCATCGCTATATGATTTCATCAATAAATGGTCATTGTCGTCGTACTATCTGCCAGCTTGCGGTCGGGTGAAATCAGCATTTATCGCTATTTTACGCAAAATAGAGATAACTGGGGCACGCATGGCTTGCTTGAAAAGTGAAGAAATAAAAAAAAGAAGGGAGAAGCATCTGGCTCGACCAAAGTGGACCAAAGTATGGAGTTTATGTTTTATATCATCTGATAACAAAGGATTTTGTGGATTATATGTGAATCGGTTCTAGGCTTTATTATTATAAATTCGATGTGTCTCGATGTGTCGGGAAATCCCGTAATACAAGTTGAATTTGGTGGTGATCTTGTAGAACTTTATTATCAGCGCCACGTTTATCGCATACAATCATGAAATAATGTCGATTTATAATGGCATTTCATATTTGTTTTATACCTATCTCTGTGTACTTTAAGATTAAACTATTACATCCATCCATTTATATACGATACGTACAAATACACGGAAATCGACCGGAACTGTAAATGTGCATTCTCAACTCACTCGAGAGCATTCTAGCCATAGTATTGCCATACTATAAATACTCATGCTTTATATAAACGTAACTGATTCCTATTGATTCCTATATCAAGCAAAGCACACACAAAATGAAACGAAGTAGTCCAGTAGTCTAATATGCCAGTCGTCAATCATCAGACCTAGTAATTTTAGGAGGAAAACAAGGAAATAAATATATAATATAAGCACATTGTCCTTGTAACTAGGCTTAGATTGTGTGTGCCACGGACGGTCAAATAAGAAATTCCCTCTTTCCTGTGAACTGAGAGTAACCACACCACTTAAAGAGCTTTATACAGTCTCTTAAATCGTTTCGAATTTTCATATTCACTAGATGAAAATATTGTGTGTTAAATTTTCAGTCAAACATCGGGATAAATTCGACTGTTCTTTTAACACAAAAGCCTGTGCATTAAATATTGCACTGTCAGCGCTAAATTGAAATTCAAAATTACACAATCATATTGAATTACTGTTCATCCCTCGATCAATAACAATACACAGAAGGTATTATGAATATTTATTATCTTAGTATACATACCATAACAAATTCCAATATTTTCAGATTGTTTACATGCAAATTCCTAATAGCACCTTTAAACTTGATCCTATGGACAACTTCTCGAGTCGCTGCCATAACAGTGTTTTGGCGGTTTGTTCATGGGCATAATCCATGCCTGTCATCGTCATCTTCTCATCGGGATTACACGTTTTTCGAAAACAATATCTCTTTTATTCGTGGTCCAAACTTGTGTTTCTTTTGCTCTCTATCTAAATTATCCGTGCCTTATCCATGTTGTCAAAACAAAATAAGACTGGAATTATATAGTGTACGACCAGTATGTCCATATATAGTATGACAAACATCATTAATGAGCAATAGCAATAGCAATTTCATTTCCGGGCACAGATTTTCACGTTCGTGCATTCAAATTCACACGTTCAGATGACTGTGTGAAATTGAATGACCGAACGTAAAATTCTGTGTCCGAAAATGAAATTGAATGAACGCGTAGTGATTTTGATTGCTTTAAATTGAAAAGGGGGTGCAAGTAAACGAAATTGGATGCAAAGATTGTGAAATTGAAAGACCGAATTCGCCCAGCATGCACAAGAAACGCGTGAATTTGAATGACTCTTGTGTGAATTTGAGTGAGAAAAGTATGAAATTGGCCGGGAAAACCTATATTATTTTAGAGGACGTTAAAATACTTGACTACATCTGGGGACGTTAGTGTCGTCTTGGTTACCATGGCAATAATGTTATTGGGCTCATTTTCTCGGCACAGACTTGCGGAGGGCATGCAAATATGTACATATATAGTGCATGTAGTGGGGGTGCAAAATTTGGATTTCTACGGGAAAACCTGATTCAAATATAAAATGATTCATTCATTTATTTATTAATTTGTAAATTATTTACATATTTACATTTATTTATTTATTCCTTAATTTGTGTATTTATTTATTTATTAATTTATGTATTTTTCTAATTTATTTGTTTATGTAATACATACTAAATAGATAACTGAATAACTAAAGGAACTAACTAACTACAAACATATTATGTTTTTATTTATTTATTTCATTTGATTTATCTAATTATTTATTTATTAATTAATTTACTCATTTATGGGTGTATTTATTAATTAATTTATTTACTTAAATATTTAATACTTATGTACATATATCTATTTATATATTTATTTATTTTTATGAGTATTTTCTGAAGGAAGTAATTTACTTATCTATTTTTTCTCAATCAATCTATCCATTTCTACGTCCGGGGAGAGTGAGAAAGGGTCAAAGGGGCGGGGTTCCCTAAAAGGGAGCGCCCTTGTCCCCCCCCCCCCCCCTTCTCTTCCCCTTCCTCCCCCTCCTTGTATTCGCCACTATGTACGTTTCAAAATAAAAGCTAATACAAATTGCCCAACAAAGTATTTCCGTGGACGACTATTCAAAACAATACATAGTTACAGAAAGCCAGGGTATGAAAACGGCCCCCTTTTGACGAGTACCAAAAGGAACTGTTCAATAAACGAACTTCCTTCTTCCGGTGTGTGAACCTTTGTCTGAAACCAAAGGGGGGTTCTCAAACAAACTGGTATCTATGGAACCAGACGCACCCAATTTAATGCCATAATTACACCGTTGTCAGTTATTTTTTTGTTTTTTGTTCAGGCCCTCTAATATGCATGCCCAGTGAGTTCAAGTCAGTATTTTCCATTTTCACAAATTACATAACATACTTATGTAACATTGTATAATCAATTAACACTATGATCAAAGCACAATAAAAACAAAAGAACATTATTTTATTTACACTTACAGAATATAATAAATTGTTGAGAACATGTAGGGATCCGCCAGTAAACAGAGCTTGTGAATTGTTGATCCCTGAAATGATACAAACAAAATATAATGAATAATAACCCATTTCCTCCTATATGCTATATTCAGTTCAATTCAGTTTGGTTTATTTTCATTTCCAACAACAAATTCATTTATATATATATATATATATTTAACATTGTACAAAACAAATGTAACCCTGTTAGTGGCGAAAGTTTCGAGTTTCAAGTTTATTTCCAACATTCCCAGCAATATAATATTTGCAAAAGAATATGAATTATTTGTTGTTGCTTATACAGTACAATTCGTTGAAATGTATGCACCAAAATCCATACAAAAATACTTACACATTTAATGCGGAAATATTATAAAGTTTCACTAAGAAGCTTTGTGTGTAGAAATATAATGTGGATTCCTGAAAAAAACAGTCAGTCAAATTGAAAACACAAAGAAAGAAATTGAACACTTTGTCCGAAACTTTCGATGTACGAGTTTTGATTTCCGTGAATATTTAAAAACACCCCCCTCCCCCACATATTTCGCGATCTGGATTTATTTGATAAAATCTCCATGACGAGCCTTTGATTTATTTCGTTGTTCATTATTCACAAAAAGGGGGGGGGGGGTTGAAATCTTGGGCTTGACCACAGTTCATTACATAAACACCTCTTCAAGGAAGAGTCCATGATTGTGGCTTCTTCTTCAATCATTAATGGTTTTGTTTAGGCGAACAAAGTCAAAACACACTGGTTCGCTGAGGGATATAACCACAAAACGGGGATAAATTATCTCTTTGTTTGCTTCACTAAAAACGAACTATATGGTGGCTGTTCTGTGCACATATTGCAGTACAGGCGCAGTCTGTTGGGTTATTTAGAATAATGAACCGAGTGCGCATGCGCAGTCAATAAATGCACAGATATATCGAGACAATACAATGCTCTCTAGCTCTCACGATCACATACACACTAGCGCACCATACAAATCGTGTGTGTGCCTCGATCGAACACTCAATATATCCGTATCCATACATGCTTAGCTCTGTGGTCGTAGGGAGCTAGCTAGCTAGGGCCAGCTGGTATTCAATGCTTCTGGATGTTTTCACACAATGTATGGGAGCAGAAATAACCTATGTTATCATACTGTGGAATACTCGTAGGTTTACACGCATGGTATACTAGTATCATTTTGTGGAATTGTGGATGCCGAGCGCAACATTTTCCTTTGTTTTCTTCGTTCGTTTCCAGTTGTGCAGACCCCTTGGAGTACATTTATGAGAATATATCTTCCTATATCCAGCGAATCGACAGTGTTTTCTTTTTATTTTCTGAGAGGTAAGAAATATATAATATAATTGTATGTATTTATTTCGCGCATCGCATCGTCTCGTGAGGAAAGAGTAACAGAGATCATATTTGTTATGGTGTATTGTGTTTTGGGTGATGCGAACAATATAACGATTGTGCATGACGGTGTATGAATTTATAATACTACTTTCTATTATTCGCGGAATTCGAGCTCCATTTATACATCAAACTCAATAATATATTGCATTGTGAATTGCAGTTAACACTCAATGTCGTCACGTTCTCTGACTTATTTATTTATAATTTGTTTAGTGTAGTATTTTTACTCAATATTTTTTTTTTAAGCTGGCCTGGTGAATTTCCGGGAGGAAATGGAGCGCGGAACAATGTAACTATTTTCTGATCCGAGTTGCGATTGTTATTATTCTTAGAAGTTTAGAACTGGTCGGACCGAGAAAATATAATGAAGACATTGAATTAAAGTGAGATATACTATAATCTAGACATACACACATGAATAAATAAAGAAGAGAGAGAGAGTCGATATAATTATATAAAAATATAGAATTTGGCAAAACTATGCCTACTAATTTTACAGAGAGATATATAATATAATACTGGCGAGAGCAAGATAGACTGGGGGGTGGAAGGCCGAGGGGGGGGGGGGGTGGGGGGGGGGGTGGAGAAAGATGATACATGTTGTAGTTAAAAAGACGGACAATGCAGGCATGACAGGAGTTTGGTTACTTTACTGGTGATATCATTTTCGCTGTGGAATGTGGATAATGCCCCTTAGCCATGCAACTATAGTTCTATATCACTTTGTCATAATAATATCAATAGACAATACTATTTTCCTTATCAATATCATATTAAAATATTAAATATAGTCTGCTTGTTTTAACCAGTAAAGCCAGGTTGATGAGCCTTAAAATGGGGCGAGTGTTTGAGGGGGGGGGGGGGGGGGGGGGGGGTAGATATGAGGGGTCGAGGGGATAAATCATAAGGGGAGGTGAAATAGGGGTTGAATAATCCACATTATGCTGGTACATTATACTATGGATCACTATCGGTCATACATATGTATATTCTTTCGTATTGCCAGAGAATATAATTATTAATCCACGCATAAAATTAATATTATATTATGGATGGAGCCCTCGGCTTGGCACGACCCGAGGCCGAATGGAGAAATCATGTTTGTACATGTATGTCCTTGTTTACGTAATGCATATATTTACACCCAGTCAACATGGATGCCTTTTAGGCACCATTGGACTTGGTGGCATATATTGAGTGAATGCATGCATGCTTTCGGCCATGTTCACGTCCCTTCACTCTCGATCGACACATAAACATCCATGTACATTATATGCATGCATGACTGTGCAGTATAATAGTTGGCCCTATATTTCTACATCTAAATTATGATCTTCATCCCGTAATTCCTACTCCATATTCCATACTCGTTTCAGGATGTTGCAGTATGAGTATAGAAAAAATATTAGTATAAGTTTATCATGTAATTAATTCCCCTTTATTTTAAAAACATGATAACACATAGTGGGTAATTCTATACCTTGGGTGGGTATTTTTTTTCGTTTTACGTTTTCTTACCAAATTTGTGGAAATTCGTCTCACGAGCTATACAATATACATCAGTGAACTACATTGTATACAAATCTCAAATGAGGTACACAACAGGATAACACAATTTATGTTGTTGACTTATTGGCGATTGGTTTGTAATCCGTTTGTTGAAATGATCACGATTTTCTCAAGGATATATTATTGCTAATTTATGTTTGTATAGTGTTTCCTTCTTTACTTCTCTGGAATTCAATGGCGGTATGGTATACGATACCACACTTGGACCAAGGACAATTATAGCGGAAGGTAAACAATAATTCAAATGGAAAACCCCTAAAATGTTATAACCTATTTCAAATATTGTGCTGGTATCATCTTTCACGATAATGCACCTGGGTGAATTGTACAATACTAGATGCATGCAAAGCTCAGTGTTTTGAAGCGATGGCGCAGCCAGGGTCGAAGTACGTGCATACAGGGGGAGGGCATGGGGGGGGGGGGGGGGGGCAAAAAGGACAACATTATTTTTCAAAGGGGGGCATCATGATGCAAACATACATTTGGATTAATATATTTCTCCCTTGAAAATGGGTGAATTATACATGTAAGTCGGCAGTGAATCCATATGTTGAACCACTTGTGAAATTATTAAAAGACATTCAATCGTGATTAGATGTTTTTGTGTGTGTGTGTTATAGAGATGGCAGAGATGGCTCCATCAGCCCCTAAATATGTTATTTAAAAAATATTGGACAAGGTCTTTTTCAGTGCTATAGAATATAGTATACCAACCCTCTTTCCTTGTTTCCATGCCACGTTTGACCTTCCTTGGCACTTTTTTGATGGATTGCATTCTGGAGCTCTGGAGAAGCAATCCGGTGTACACGACAAAAGAGCAATTGCTAAAGGCCCGGTCACATATCACCGGATAGCGTTAACGGTTGCCCGACGGAGAGCAACATTTTAATATATTCGTTGGTCCCCGTCGGTATGCGTATCTTATCCTTTCCTAGTCGGGCGATGTACGCTGTTCTATCCGGTGGAATGTTTTGTGAATGAATCAATTGGAGACGACTTTCACCACCGGATTGACATTTGATTTCGCAAACTTTCTATTCGTCGGGCATCTGTTTGCGCTATCCGTTGATATGTGACCGGGCCTTAAGAAGTCAAGTGCAAATGTGAGTTATTTCTCACGGTCTCACTCACAGTCACACCCAACGAACCAATATCTTCTTTTGGGGCAAATTAGTTCATGTCCTTCACCAGGGGTCACGCAAGGGGCTTAACAAAATGTTCAAAACTTCAAGTTCAACTATTGTATTTTATTTTTAATTTATTTTAAAAAGAGTCAATGTATGATGCTCTTCGCAGGGTTCACGCAAGGGACTTGAACGAAACTTGTTCAAAACTTCAAGTTCAACTATTCAGTTTTGCCATTCGCATGGGTCATGTATAAAGGGACTGAACGAAATGTTCAAAACTTCAAGTTCAGTTTAATCTTGAACGATATATTCGGTAGAAGCGCTAACAACAGAATTGTTGTTATGCATCATGTCACATTTGTATGATGTATCAAATATATTATAAGGGTAACTCTCGAGTATTGAGAACGAACACAAATACAAAATGTTCAAGTTCAATGCTCTTTCCATCAAAACATATAAATTATAAACTGTAAAAAAAGAACTTTGGTTGTGATCCCTTTTCGCGAACTGATTTGACAACCCTAACATAGCTCTATAGAGGTAAATCTCTTGAGGAACAAAACAGTGTTCAAGTAAAAAAAAAAGTAAAAAATAAGATTTTTGATAAAGGTTGTTTGGATAAAATATCTGTGTAAATCTTTTGTAGGACACTTTCAAGAGCGCTGTTGGGCCAATCAGTGGTCGCTTTCGAAAAAAACCCCACACTTTTCAAGTTCAATTTTTTCAATGACAAATCCAGGGCCTGGTGGTGGCATCTAAATATATGAAAAGCGGAAAAAATCACACGAACATTTTCTTTTCTTAAATAGAATGAACAATAAACTACATTTAGATTCAACACATTTTTATCAAAGGTGCGTTAGCAGAGATTTCTATCAGCACATCTGGTTGAAGGTACCCCGTTTGTGTTTTATGCAAGTAGAGAATGGGACTATAAGTCGAAGGGGAAGGGGGTCAGTGTTGACTTCGGGTGACATGACAGTTGCTCCGATGACAATTGCTCTGCAAGTCAATCGCTGCGATATCGTTTTATTGACTGTTGAACTTTAGGGTTAGGGATAAAATTATGGTCACGTTATGGTTTATAGGGTTTGGGTTAGGGTTAGGATTCTTGGATAGTCGATGCAACAAATTGTCGCCTAAGCAGCGAAAGTTTAATTGAACATCACTTCCATGTGCTTTACAAAATGTAATCAACATAATTTACATCTATGTTCTTTAGGTGTTGCACCCGTAGAAATATCGCTATTTCATGCATGCACCCCTTATTGTATTTTAGCAAATTTTCCCAACGATACCAGCATGTTTTTATGTTTATACGATGACTCAGTGACACCATTCACCCTTTCAAGAAATTGTGAGAACTATCGGAAAGTCAACAGCAGCCGATAAGTGATCGTATTTCATCAAGTCATACCGGACAAGATAACCACCTCATTGATACGAGAAGTTCAACCTCCCTGATATCTTGCCCCTTAATCAACAACCAATCAGCATGGAGCAGTGGAACTGTTGCCATGGTAGTTACAATAATTCGACACTTACAACAATTGCAAAAGTTTGTATAAAAACAGGGCCAAGAGGTCATTCCGAGATCAAGCACAATTTAAGTTCAAAACGATACCAGCAGAACTGCTGTTTTAGATTCGACCACACGTACTTTCTGCAACATCACTTCTTATTAGTAGATTAGATCTAGACTATAGGGTTCATATATTTTAATAGGGTCTATAAACATGATAAAGGTATTATATATTATGTTAGTATAGAACTTTTACTATCATAATATAGCAGAACTTTTATTAGATGAAGAGGGTATCTACTATCTAGCGGTCACGATATCAACGTTTACATTCTTCTGACCCGAAACAAAAAAGTGCACATCTATAAATTACTGATCTACCAGCAATTTGTTGTTATTAAAATAATGCAAAGAAACGGTGGATACTATTTTAACTTAAAGTTACTATACCCACATAGTTATTACCCCCTACCATCACCACACTCGCCAGCGTGGCAGATGAAGAAGGCTACAAATTATTCATCAGATAATGTTTGTTTTTGTTTTGCGTTTTTATCTGAATTTTATTTTCTGCGTTTTTCAAAAGAATACCATAATCGTAATTATACATACAATTTTTCGAGTACCACCGTATTTACAATAAATGGACAAGTTTTAAAATAAGAATATAAAAGTATGGTACAAACAAAAATGTTTGTTCATCAAAAGTATAGAGAAAGCACTTAAAGGGACTTGGTAACATTGTCCAAATCCTCAACATAAAATTTTAATTCTAGCGGTTCCCTCATAATTACCTCATACCTTGTTGTATTCGTATTAACAATAAAATCATGGGACCGGTTTCGGTTTTTCAAATTTCCCTTTCGTTACAAAGATATGTACGATTGAAGTATTCAGATACAGAAAAACTGGAGTGGAGTTTTGAAACCGTGTACAAAGTGAGTGCAGTGAGTTAGTGAATATCACTTTTCATTTTCGCTCATTACTTGGCCATGCAATATCCATTTGACTTGAAATTTTCACACAATACAATGAGATAACAACAATATACATTGCATCAACCCTTCATCACATTTTGCACATGTCAACAAAGTTACTAGATCACTTTAAACGCAGGTCTGGAGACCACCACCATCAGAGTAAGTATGACAAAATATGAAAGTCATGCTTGCGCCTCGGATAACAATATTCTGAACTGTGCATGTTGAACAATCATGAATCGTATCACAAGACAGAATACATCGTTACAATTCATTTTGCTAAAAAAAAAAAAAATACTTGAGAGTTGTACTAGCAGAACCTTTGTTGACCTTGCGCCACTTTTCGAGCGATAGTGCACGGCCAAGGTAAACATGGGTCACTGCTGGTAACACTTCATATTTAACGCCTAGTTTGCTCTTCTAAAATACCAACAACAAACAATTATGGTAATATTACCAGCATAAATGTTGTTTAAATCACGCACCCTTTGAGAACGATCCTAATACAGTCATGCATTGATGCGGGCCATGCAGCCAACACTCGTGGGAAGAAAACAATAATCAAGTTAAATTTGTTCTACATCCAAAACAAATATCATGGGACTGCGAAGTATTGTATGGTGTACCACTACCAGCAGAACTATTGTCATGATTGAAAAGAGAATGTATGTTTTGTGAGCAAACATTAACAATGGAGATTCAAGGTACGAGTTTGCACGCACTGTATGTCTACGAATTATATAATTGACACAGCTTATTATTATTCTTCATGTCAAATGTATACTCCTATAGTTCTGGCTTATAGCGACATTTATGTTTAACTTATAAGTGTAGCAAAAAGCTCCCAAACCTATATCTAGAAAGAATTGTTATCACATATACGGTCATCTTTTAAATGTTGGTTTATAATAAATAAATTATGATATAAATTTAACATCTATGTATTTGGGATTGTGTTAAAATCATATTTAATTCCGGATCGTTTTATGACATGTTTATATGATGACTCAGTGATACATAAGCCAGCCAACCTTTCAAAAGATTTTTTTATAAACTATCGAAAGTCAACAGCATGCCGAAAAGTGATCGCATTTCATCAAGTCATAACACGACACGATGGGTATATAAATTTAGCAGGGACAAGATAACCACCTCCATTGATACGAGATGCTCCACCTTGCGGCTTCCATGCAGATATCGAGGCTTGAAACTAGAACGAAACGTGATGATACCGTATACAAATGGACGGTGTGACTCGGGTCAAGAAAATATAAAAACATGACGTCACTATTAAAGCCATTGTCCGATATGTACACATATTATACAAGTATACATTTCCTATTATTGTGTTCTCTCATCAAGTCAACACGATATGGGTGTACAGAATAACCACCTTCCAGATATCGTGCCCCATTTCCGAGGCATGAAACTAGGATGAAACGTGATGAAACTGTATACAAAGTGACGGTGTGTCTCATTTCAAAATGGTGACGTCACTTTTAAAGACATAGTCCAACACTTACGCTATACCATTATACATTTGCAAAACGAAGTGGTGAGTGGAACGCAATATAACCACCTCACTGATACGAGAAGTTCAATCTCTCTGATATCGTGCCCCTTTAACAAGAATGAAACGTGATGATACTGTATACAAAGGGACGGTGTGTCTCTTTTAACTCTGACATGACTTGCCGGAGTCAAGAAAATATCAAAATGGTGACGTCACTAGTATTAAAGACATTGTCCAAGTCGTACATTAAACCATTATACATTTGGTAATTAATATTGTATTATTTCATCAAATCACCACGAGGTGATTGGTGGAACGCAAGATACCCGCCTGATTGTAACAAAGTTCTATACCTTTCAGATATCGTGTCACCTTTTCAAGGCGTGAAACTATAGAATGGAGCGTGATGTTAATGTATATACTATATACAAAAGGAGGCATTTGTCGTCCCATTTAACTCAGGACTCGCCGGAGTCAAGAAAATATAAGAAACGATGACGTCACTATTAAAAACATTGTCCGAGTCGAACATTAAACCATTATACATTTTGCTAATTGTTATTGTATTCTTTCATCAAGTCAACACAAACTGATTGGTGGAACGCAATAATTATAACCACCTCATTGTTACGAGAAGTTCAACCTCTTTGACATCGTGCCCCTTTAACAAGAATTAAACGTGATGATACTTTATACAAAGGGATGTATTTGTCGTCTCATTTATCTCGGGACTCAGTCTCAGGTCAATAGAACAATTGTGACGTCATTATTAAAGACACTTGTCGAAGACGTCCATTATAAATCAACATATGAAGGTAGTAATGCATAATGTTCAATTTATATTGCCGTATTGATATTGATGAGTATAATGTTGTTTCTTTGTTTCTATATATAGAACAACAAAACGCGGTATTAGTTGTCACATCAAAACAAAAGTATTGTTCATTTCTAGCATATACATAATAACAGTCATCGGAAATGTTTAGTGAGCCTGAACATCAACACAAATGAACTCTGTACATAATCGGGCAAGGCCATCTGTTAGTGATTTCCAGTTCGTGATAAATATAAACTACACATGTCGCGATTTCAACCGAAAACAACGTCACTATTTTGTGATTATTACGCATATTTCTGTTTATTTAGGGATATTATACTGTATATTTTGTTCTAGCCGTGAACAAAGGCTTTTACTACTTACATGTATATTCTAAAAATGGATTAAAATGGTTGACAGACATAACAATAAAGGTGTACAGTATAAATACGCTATGACATTACATCTATATACCATGACGTTTATCTGATTCTCACATGAATGATTATGCACTTTTCACAATCGAGAGAACTCGGCGCAACAAAGGAATTGAAACAAATCATTTCATTTTGACAGTAGCAAGCTTACTGAGCCGTGATGACGTAATGGAACGATCGATTTTTGCTACCAAGCTAACTCTTTCCCTCCCATCCCTGATGCTGTGATTCTCACAACGTAAACACACGGTACAACATGTTCATATCAGGGGCCGCGGAACCGGGGGGGGGGGGGGGGGGGGGGGGCTGCAGCCCCCCCCCCCCCCCCCCCCCCCACTTTTTTTGGCTTAAAACAATACAATACATAAGCATAAAATAACGATTATTATAACAATTCAAATGTGATCAGCCCCCCCACTTGCAAAACCTTTCCGCGGCCCCTGCATGTATTGTATGAACATGCTTAAAGTAAGGAGTAAGCTCTGCACGTATTGGGTGCATTAACTTCATGAGCCACTGTTATATTATATACGTGTGAAATGAAATCATGGTATATATTTATGGACACAAAGAAAAGGCATATGCTTTATTGAGCCCCAACTCTGGAGTAAATCGAGTCAAGACCATACATTCATCTGGACTTTCGCATGTTCGCCATGCTCTCGGGTGTGTGTTGGTACGGACGTCATTCAATTATGTACCGCGGACCTGGTGGTGGGTCCGCAGTAATTTATAATATTAATAATAATACCAACGCAATATCGCTATAGTATACCTATGGCCCTGGCATCAGCCTAATTATATTATCGTGTGAGATTCATTATGATTATGCACTTCGGCTGATGGCAACGCTCTTTGTACAGGCGAAGTGGGTCACATAGAAACGCGCGGGGGATATTATAATATAATTATTGTTATTTGATTATGTGTATGAATATTTGAACGAATCTGCTTGGGTAATTAAGCCAAATCAGAATCAAGCTATACTTGACTTGCCAGCAGTGACAATATTATGCCAAACTCTTGCATGTATGTGTATGTGTTGCATGTATTGTCTCTACTATTAAATATATCAAAAAAAGGTTTAAAAACAGACAAAAAAGTGCATTTAGTATGATTTACATTGATTAAATATGATCATCAAAACAATGCTTTGGTATATGAACATCTTAGGAGAGAATACCTAGATATCTATGATAATTTGTATCGATATGAACAAATCGAGGTTTGACTTTGTTTATTCTATAAACCATGTCAAAATAAAACGAGAGAAATAAACCTTTGTCATGCACCAACCCACCCAATATATCCTAATGACCTTGGCAACAGCATAATCATATTACGGATTGATATAATCCATTATGAATATAATTACATATTTCAGGTTCATGGTGGTTTTCTGTTATTGGATTGTGTGTGTGTGTGAGTTGGTCCACTTACTCTTAGGATACAAACCCGCATTAACAATAAATATCATAATATAATTAACATGTCTATGACTTTTTAAATGAGTTGGGCTGGAAAATTAAGCCATTTCAAAATAATTTGAGATGTTTAACTTGCCATACAATGCAATTTCGGTAATTTATGTATTGTCATTAAAGGGATAGTTGAGTTCTGGTAAGGAGAGTACAGTTTTGGTGAAACTGAATTTTAGTAACCAAAACCTGCATCATTACATTACAAACTAATAGTTATAACTAGAAAGAAACACAAAATTACAAATGACGTAGTAAAGATCATGTTATCATTAAAAAAGAGCCATTAAAACGTAAGAGGGCGCTCTCTAAACACTCATCGGTTTCAACCATTTTGAATAAAATATTGTGCATGTGATGCTTTGTTGAAATAGTGATTAGATAGAGAAATAACCAACAACTATTTAAATACCTATTTTGTAACTTTTTGAAAAGAGGAAGCATTTTTTTGAATTTTTAACGGCTGGTTCAAAATTCTCTAATAAACCTGGGGCCCCAGGTTTATTACAAATTGTTATATTTATGGATATTTCAGCCGTCTCTGAACCGATTTTGATCAAACAAAGATGATTTTATTATTTAAATATTATGCTCTTTCAAATTTTACACTCAGTTTTTCATTACCTCACAAAAAAAAAATTAGTCTAGCGCCCTCTCTACCAAAACTCAACTATCCCTTTAATGAAGTACATAAATTACGTACATGATTATGGACATGGAGACTTTAACGTAACACCAATTTTTGCAGAACAATGCAGTAATGCAAATATTATTGCATGATATGTATAAGTACCACTGTGTTACAGTTTGTACGTTAATCGATCATTATAATGAAACAAAAGAGAACATAATTAATCCCGCACACGTACTATCAATATTTAATGGCGCCATTTTGTCAAACATATCCAAAGGCGCCTGATTCCACCATGAGTCAGCGAATGGACATTTTGTTGGTCGAAATGGAAGATATTTCACACAAAAATCACTCTAATAATTCGATAATTTGTTGTAAAAAATATGAAGGTCTATCCTGCGTCTCCAATAAAAAAAAAACTAAGGCTAACTCGATCAATGATTTTATCTAAAGTCATGTAAATTTATGTCTGTCTGCCGTAACGGCATACTTGTAAACGTGTGAAAAAAAATGAAATACACCCCACCCCAACATTTCAGCGAGGATTACGTACGTCTGCAGTCTGTGACAAAATCTATAGCTTGCCGAGGAGGTGTAAGGTGGAATATTCTATAAGCAAAATATTATAATGACTGTATAACACGTTTTTTGTTTGTATATACATATACATGTACATGTACTTTTATATTCAATCATAAACAAAAAGCATGTACAAACACCATTGGTATAAATGTATATATACCGTATAAATTACCTTAGTAATTATATGAATGCCGTTCATCATATAATTTAAGCATATTAAAAGGACTTAGTAACATTGTCCATATCCTCAAAACTTACTTGGAACTCTAGTGGTTCCCTCACACCTTATAATATTCATATTAACAATAAAAGCACGGGACAGGTTTTGGTTTTTCAAATGTCCATTTCAAAAGATATTTACGATTGCAGTGTTCAGATATGAAATTGTCTACGGGATAATTTCATGCCGTGTACAAAGTAAGTACATGAGTTAGTGAAAATCACTTTGCATTTTTGCTCATATCTCGGCAAAAAAAAACATCCAATGAATGCGAGATTTCCACACATCACTTTGTGGGCATATCAGATCACTCTAATAATACACATTTTATTAATCACTCATAACTGTTTGCACTTGCCATCAAAGTTACTAGATCCCTTTAATATTAAGGTAATCTTTAATATAAAGGCTAATTAAAAAGTATACGTTGTCGCTATACAATAGTTCAGATATATTATTTCATTTTTGCGTTAATATTTTAAGTACCAATCACTAAGTGTAATTATACAATATTGTCATTGCCAATTATTGTTATAATTATATTACTTTTTATTCTAATCAGTATTCGGTATCATTGGTTTGTATGTTGATGTTGTATTTGTTTTTGTTGCTGTAGTTATAATTGTGTTAGCACGTAATTAACGCCAGTAAGAAAGACTAGCTAGTAGACGTGTTGGAGTGCAAGAAATCTGCGCAATTAAGTTAATGGTCAAGCCACCTCTCTGGTCAAGCAAGAGGTTTTAATGAGATGGCTAAGTTGATTTGCGTTCTGCTGAATTAACCCCGACTTCATTACCACCCGCTCTACTTCCAATGCTTAACTTGCTTTTAGGGGGGCGAATTTGCACTTTCTGCTAATGAAACGGGGAATAATCTTCCAAATTGTATTTGTAGGCAAAAAATGTGCATGCCTATATTAGGCTTAGATATGTTACAGCTGAAATGTTGGAGGTTAAAGATATTACATATATATTTACATTTGAAACCAATACACATAATATTGTGGTTTTGAGCCCATGAAAAGCAGTATAGAAATCGGGCTCCATATAAGTTATAACGACAACGTACACAATGACAAAATACTAACACATACGCACACACACGCACATACAATGCAAACATACATATTCACACACACACACACACACACACACACAATCAAACACGCACATACAATATAATAAAAACACACCTATACATAATCCACATACGCCCACACACACAAAAAAACAAAAACACACAATCATAATGTTATTTCCCACGAAACGGCCGCCTGTGGTCATATACGTTTTTGATGCTTTGCAGGCCTGCATGTCATTAAAAAAAGAACAATGGCTTGACATTTGAAAAGGTAGCCCTAAATTTTCGCCCTTAGTGACGAACTTCGTTTTTCTGATAAACTCATTATTCATTTTCGAAAATTGTATCATAATTATTGTGAATGTGTACGTGAACACAAAGTGAACACTCGTGTGTGCATTTTCATTTTATCGCTCCTCCTGCATCGTATCATGTGAACCGTTATTGAGTCGTTATGAATTGAATACACATGTATAATCACAGCTTCATTTCGCGTTTGGAGAACCCTCTAAACTTGGACTCCAACGATGGTGTAGCTAGGGGACTGCCCACAAAGAGGGGGCGCGGATGGGGTGGGGGGGGGGGGGGGGTGGGTGTTGCAAAGAGATGGGGACAAGTTATACAAGCTCGAAAATATAATTGGCGTGTATCATATATGTTTCATTACTTAATGTTTTTTTTATTGAACCTCATAGGGTGCTATGGTTGTGAGGGGTATACGAATTCCAACAGGGGGATGGGGGCAATGGTTCCCCCCTCCCTCGTACCCCCTCGAGATACACGCATTCGCCACTGACTTGAACTCCGGTGTTGGATGACACGGCTCGGCGCGCCAAGTCATTGATTTGTGCAATGAAGCAGGGGCCACGCTCCCGTTAGCCGTTGCCCAATCCATTATGTTTGAATAGCCTGCGAGGAGTGACTCACTCTCGCACCGCATCCAACCATATAGAACTCTATGAGCCGAGTCATCCAACCCTACTTGTACAACATATAGTACAAGTGCGTGCATATCATATGTGCGTGGAATTGCTTTCTCTACCTACTTCCCCCAGACAAGATGGCATGTTAATGAGTTTTTTGTTGCACCATCAATCCCTGCTCCCTGTATACTCCATGGTTGTGCAGAAGAAGGGATGCAATGGAAAATGCTGTCATGCACCCTTGTCTCTAACTCCCAAGTACAACGTTTTCCTTTCGACATCAAAGGCCTGCAACCTCTATAAACCTGCATCATGCATCCATCAACCAATCTGGATAGACGAATATTATAGGGGCTTCATCGGCTGCATGCGTATGCATTTGGTTGTATTTCATGGAAACTGTAATTGCGATCCGTATGTTCAAATATTAGCATTCACATAATGCAAAATGCATACATGTACGGGTATATAATTATACTGTAGGTCGACGTTTGTGATCCCTCCCACACAACACGAGTTGACATGTTAACGAGTTTCTATTGTACTGCGTGGATGTATATATATACCCATACATCAATCAATAAAAAATATAGTCAGGTAGCATCTACAAATGTATACATGCATTTGTAATAATAATAATGTACCAAAATAATAATGCTATCGAAATCATTCTTAATGCAATTTTACTGCAAGAACTATATGGAAGTATAAATTAATTGTGGCTGTGATGCATTCATGTGGATTCCCCAGTCTTTACTCTTACTAAGGCCGTGCATCCCTAAGGTTGCATGCACTATGTTACTGATGGCTCCTCCAATAACAAATTAAAAAAACTTCATGGATTATGTATAAGCGTCATTATGCGTACGTACTTTTTCATCGGGTAGATTGTTTCATGGAAATTGCAAATGTTATCCACATTATCGAAATATTAGCATCCCAAAATAGTCGGGAGGAAATAAATGCTGACGCGTGACGACATTGTCTCTTTATTATATATGTTATAATTCTACTTAACTATGTTACTGAAACATTATACGTATTTTGATCACTTGCATAATTTAGTAGCTCTAAAGTTATTAGATGGGCTGATGCTGTTTATAACGATACCAACTTTTTTACCGCGAACGTGTTGCAATTATTATCATGTTAGGCGTATAAAGTAATGTTGTTAGACAAAACCCACATAGTTTGTACTTACTTTTATGTTTTTTTTTTTATCTTTTATAAATTGTAAAATAACGACAAAATAGAGTTTTCTCGCGATGTCAGTTAATTGCATTATGTCTGCATAATTATCACCTGAATTGGTGTTTTTTATGAATATAGATGCATACATCGTTATTTTGATTCCCCTTTTCAATTTCCGAATTTCCATCAAACTACTATAATTAGGCCTACATTTATATTTCTAATAAATGGGCCTCATATTTTATTGATAAAATAGAGTGTTGTGTTTGAAATAACACGAATAATGTAATTCATGAGCAAGTTGAACAATACAAGCACAATGGTGGATTGAACATGTTAAACGGCTGTGATGATGCGCCATTTTAATTTGTGACATCTGGATAACGGTGATGGGACTATCCATCTGGATCTAAACACATGCAAGTTGTAAACCTATAGATCGATAGTACAATCGGCAATGCATGTACATGTTTTGTTTAAGTATATGATATAGCACCTGGTTGGTTCCGCGTTATATTGATTAAAATGTAACCAACTGAATCGGGTAATGAATTAAATAGGGGCGGAGGGGTTGGAGGGAACGTTCATCTTCATTCTGCACCGGTGAGCACTACCGAACCAGAAAGATGTTCAGAGTATCTTTTTTTAAATTCCACTTCTCCCAAATGAACACACATCATCAACCATCGGGTTACTAGAACTGAAAGAATTGGAAGGTAATACTAGATGGACAAAATTAGGGAAGTTGGGGAGAATGTTCATCTGTATTCTGCTACGGTGAGTATCACTGAACCAGAAAGATGGTGAAAGGATATCTTTTTATTCCACTTCTCCCAAATGAACATACATTGGTCTTTTCCATCGACCAGTTTAATACCAGAACTTTAATAATTGGTAGGTGATAGGAGGATAACAAATAAGAGGGGCCATGAGGTGGAGAAGATGTTATGTGTTATTGATTAAAAGGTAACCAACTGAATCGGGTAATTAATGAAATAGGGGTGTGGAGGGGTGGAGGGAACGTTCATCTTCATTCTGCACTGGTGAGCACTACCGAACCAGAAAGATGGTCAGAGTATTTTTTTTTTTTATTCCACTTCTCCCAAATGAACACACATCATCCACCATCGGGTTACTAGAACTGAAAGAATTGGAAGGTAATACTAGATGGACAAAATTAGGGAAGTCGGGGAGAATGTTCATCTGTATTCTGCTACGGTGAGCATCACTGAACCGGAAAGATGGTGAGAGTATATATCTTTCTATTCCACTTCTCCCAAATGAACATACATTGGTCTTTTCCATCGACCAGTTGTACTAGAACTTTAAGAATTGGTAGGTGATAGATGGGTACGAATAAAGGAATGGGGTGGATGGGATGTTTCGCGTTTTTGATTAAAAGGTATTCAACTGAATCGGATAATGAATGAAATAGGGGTGGATGGGTGGAATGGACGTTCATCTGCATTCTGCACTGGTCATGCTGGTTAGCATCACTGAACCAGGAAGATGGTGAGAATATCTTTCCTTACCCCTTCTCTCAAATGAACATACATTGGTCTAACCATCGACCATCAGGTTACTAGAACTGTACAATTTGGTAGGTAATCAGTAATTATGATATTGATGGATACATTTGGGGGGTGAGAAGGGGGGGGGGGGGGGTTGTGAATTATGTTCATCTGGTTTCTGCACCGGTGAGGCGGTGAGCACTACCGAACCAGAACGGTTGTAATAGTATCTTTCTTTATTCTACTTCTCCCAACTTAAACATACATTGGTCTCTACCATCAGGTTACTAGAACTGTAAGAATGTGTAGGTAATAGATGGATACAATTATCGATGGAGGGTATGTTAATTTGTATTCTGCACCGGTGATAGGGGTGGGGGAGGGGGGGGGGGGGGGGGGTACCTGGGATAGTGGCTACTCGTATTGTTAATGATTATCGATTCTAATAACGGTTATCAGCATGCATTGATTAGATATGTAGAAAGGGGAGGGGTGCTGGGGTTGCGATCAGTAACGGCCATCAACATTTCGATCATGTGCAGAGAGGTTAGGGCAGAGGAGGGGAGAGGGGAGGGTGATGGGGGCTAGCCTCTAATCGTGTTTTCATCCCATCAGTCAATTGATGCCGACTGCGTGACAGGATCGATCATTCTCAATCGCACCGAGGTTAAACTATTTGCATTTGCACAATTGCACTGCTCTAGGATAGGAGGTTGCTTCGTAAGCACATGCCCGATTGCCCGGGGCAAGTCATTGTCAAAGTCAAATTCGGGCCAATATGTTTTTTTTTGTGTGTGTGGAAAACGAGTGCTGGTACAAAACTGCCCTAAATACAAGGGAAATCTACAGATAATCGACACCGTCACATATTGTCATGATTGCATCCACATTTCGAGCAGAATTTCAGATTATATTCAATGCTGTCGTATATCATGGTTTCGTTTCATCGTGTATAAACTCTTAGCTGAAAGAGATACTTGATTTTTTTATTTTTTATATAGGCCTATTAGTTCTTTACCGAGAAATTGTATGTGAGTGTATTGTTTTGTTCGTTGTACTTCCGTGCAAAAGTACTTTTTCAATATTTGTAATGAAGCTTTCTTGAGCTGAGACCGAGTGCGTTCCGCCTGCAATATTGCGCCCCCGCATATTTGTTTAATTCCATATTACAAAATACTGTGATTTTTTTTTGGTGCTAGCTGCTAGCTAACGTCATAACATATTGATCGCTTAGAGGACGTATCAAAACCGTCCTACGTGTACGTATAATATTAATATGG
>JBAMJV010008099.1:0-86633 GCA_037951105.1 Echinarachnius parma
GGTGCAAAATAAATCAGACTGAAACACGGGCTGTTGCGAGTGCGAGCAATAATATTATTGGCGGCTGTATATCGCCTTAAAAGATTTTCCTCCAAGTTTTCATTATTTTTTCTTGCAGCAATATATTTATCATACGGTATGCATGTCACGAAAATGGCTCCCGAGTTCGGTACATGACCGTCAAAAACACATACATGTAAACTGTTTGTAAACTATTCATAAACTTGAACCCCTTTCTCGATCGAATCGCGAATCTACTTGGTCTACTGCATCACCCTGAAAAGCCCATTCCCCAACTCAAATACATTGAACACCAATCATAACCCAAACCATTACCTTAATCTCAACTGCCATCTCAAACCGTTATATTTTTAAAAAATGCACACTGCAGAATAAAAAAAAATCATGTAGCGTATCCGCGCCACACATAATTTGACTTGCCACAAGAAAGTCTGCCTCCTCCCCACAAGTAAATTTTATTCGAGGGTTCCCTGTTCTTTTTTAAAATTATTAATATCATTTGTCAGATAAAATAATTTATTTTCTTTATTCAGAATGTTCAGTAACAGTATTGCAGGTGATTTTGAGAAAATGTTGAAACCTTTTTAAAGTGCCGATCTTACCAATTTGATTCACCATACTACAAACATTTTGTAACTGTTTGAACATGTACATATAGAGCTACAATTCCCCTCACATGGAAAGAATATTTAAGCCACTGCCAATGGATAGCTCATGAACCATGTATTAGTTAGTAATTAAGTATTGTATTATGTCATGTATTTGTTATTTGTTATTTGTTACTTTGACTTTGGTGTTGTATTGTTTTTATGCTATCGTGTTTACTAGTTTTCTTATTTAGACAGACCACCAGTGCGCTTAGAAACGCCCGTATAAAGCGCCATATAAATACAATTATTATTATTATCATTATTAAAGGGATAGTTGAGTTTTGGTATAGAGGGCGCTACACAAAATAATTTGTTTGTGAAATAATGAAAAACTGAGTGTCAAATTCGAAAGAACATACAATTTGAATGACAGAATACATTTTATTGGATCAAAATCGGTTCAGAAATGGCTGAAATATCCAGAAACATAACCATTTGTAATATTTGTGGGGCCCCACAATTATTCGATAATTTTGAACCAGCCGTTAGAATTTGTTTTAAATGCTTCCACTTTTCAAAAATTTACAAAATAAGTTTTTAAAGGGTTAGTTTAGTTTTGGTAGAGAGTGCGCTGCACATCACAATTTTGTTGTGAGGTAATGAAAAACTGAGAGTCGAATTTGAGAGAACATGCAATTTTAATGGCAGAATAAACTTTATTTGGTCAAAATCGACCCAGAAACGGCTGAAATATCAATAAATATATCTGATCTTATAATTATTTGGGGCCCAAATAATTAGATGATTTTTAGAAAAAAATTTAAAAATGCTTGCACTTGTTCAAAAATTTTCAAAAGCGTTTTTTAAATAGTTGTTGATGATCTCTCTATTTAATCATTATATCAATAAAACATCACATGCATAATTTTGTATGAAAAATGGTTGAAACCAATGCCTTTTTAAAAAGCGCCCTCTTGTGTTTTAATGGCTCTTTTTGAATGATTACAGGCGTTTTACTTAGTCGTTTGTCATTTTGTATACGTTTTGAGCATGGTGGAGTTATAACTATTAGTTTATAATGTTACTGTGCAGGTTTTGGCTACTAAAGTTCAGCCTTACCAAAACTAAACTACCCCTTTAAATAGTTGTTGATTATCTCTCTATCTAATCACTATATTAACGCAACATCACATGCACAATATTTTTATTTAAAATGGTTAAAACCGATGAGTGTTTAGAGGGCGCCCTCTTGAGTTTTAACGGCTCTTTTGGAATGATAACAGGCTTTTTACTTAGTCATTTTTAATTTTATATTCCTTTCGAGCATGGTGGAGTCATAACTATTAGTAACTATTAGGTTTTGGTAACGAAAATTCAGTTTGACCAAAACTGTACCGTACTCTCTTTACCAGAACTCAACTATCCCTTTAATGTACGGGCAAGGCATGATCCGAGAGCAAACTCGTTAAGTTGACTGCAAGGCAAACAGTCAGAGCCTGCATGCGCGTGAAAATCATTGATCAGACGGAGTGAGCGGGTGAGGAAAAGGTCGAGCGGTGACTGATGGCCGATCACGCCGAAGCTAGCCGCATGCTCCGTCAAGCTCTCGCCCTTCAGAGTCTGCTGGGAATCAATTAAATGCAGAATGCCTTCCATCTCTGGAATCGCCTCGGCCTCGCGCGATGACGGACAAATTATCATTTTCTTGTATTTCGTTTCTTCTTTCTTTTCACCAATAAATAGGCCTGTTGATAGCGTCTTTATGCGTGGCTGTTATGAGGTTTTGATTAATCCCTAGGGTCTATATTTTGTTCATCCGTATATAAGACGTATAGTTTTCTTTTCTTACGTATGCTAACTAAAGTGATGAAATTATTGTGCAAATGCATGTAATGGTGGCTATTTTCTCAGAAATAATTATGCTGAAAGTATAATGAGAATGACACGGTTTCTGTATCCACTTATTAAACGAGTTGTACTCAATCAGCGACATCGATGTCCAGATCGCATCATGACGTAAACTACAGTGGCTTTAGTTAGGTTGAACAGAAACGTGGGGGGGGGGGGGGGGTACGTGGCAAATAAGGGGGTGCCAGCTCTAGTGCATGAACTAACAATACAATTAAATATAACTTGAATTGTTAGATCTTTTGTAATTTATTTTATTTAATATCAGGGAACCGATATTCAGCCAACTCGAACGGGCAGCAGTGATGGAGGGAGGAAAGTTCATATAGGGACTGGGGCGACCCCCTTAAAGGGATAGTTGAGTTTTGGTGTAGAGGGCGCTACACAAAATAATTTCTTTGTGAGATAATGTAAAACTGAGTGTCAAATTCGAAAGAGCATACAATTTTAATGACAGAACAAACTTTATTTGATCAAAATCGGTTCAGAAATGGCTGAAATATTCATAAACATAACTATTTGTAATAATTGTGGGGCCCCACATTTATTCAATAATTTTGAACCAGCCGTTAATAATTTTGTTTAAATGTTTCCTCTTTTCAAAAATTTCAACTATTTCAACAACACAATATCACATGCACAATATTTTATTTGAAATGGTTGAAACCGATGAGTGTTAAGAGAGCGCCCTCTTGAGTTTAAAACGGCTCTTTTTGAATGATAGCAGGCTTTTTACTTAGTCATTTGTAACTTTTTGTTCATTTCGGGCATGAACTATTAGTTTGTAATGTAATGGTGCAGGTTTTGGTTACTAAAATTAAGTTTGACCAAAACTGTACTCTCTTTACCAGAGCCCATAGATGTATACGGGGCGGCGGGAGAGGGGGGGGGGGAGGCTAGGGTGATGTAGCCCCAGAGCGGTTTTGTAAACACAACATTTTCGAGCAGAAAGCATCTCATAATTTTGTGCAAAATGTCTAGTTTGGGGCAGAATCATCTCATTTTGGGGCCAATAAAAATTCTTCTAATTTCGGGCAAAATAATAGTATTTTGGGCGACTAATCAATTGAGAACAAAAGGATGATATTCGGCCCCAAAAATCCCCACCCCTTATCCCCTGAAAACAAAAGTGCCCATACACCAATCACCTTAGCAACCCACTGACGTAGGTTCAAATTAGCCGAATTGTAAATTTACACAAACCATGAATCGTCAGTTTACTAAAATACTAACGAGTTGTAAACATTCGAACAAGGAAGAAAACAACAATGTTCCAAAATAACATTTGTTTGCAGTTGAAAACTATATTAGCATTGTGTTTCGAAAATATCTCTATCAGATGCAAACGATTTTAATGCTGCATTGTATAACTTATTATGTGATTTAAAAATATATATCTATATAAACAGTTATAAGCGTACATGATAGCTAGGGCTACGGAGCTACAAGAGAGACACTGATATTTATGGTTTAGTCAATTTAAACTAATGCCGGTAACAAGCGATAGTTGTATGAAGCCACATGTTATACGGTACACCATTCACATATTTGAAACTACCTTATGTAGCCCGAGATTGTATTCATGGTATAGGCCTTCATTGGTATACGTTACGTCCTGTACAATATGATCTAGCAATATTATCGTTAACATGTATAACAACAACGTAGTACTCACAGCAATATAACATCAACATCATGGCGAGCGACAATGAATTATTGCAGTCGACATAGCATTTATATCATATTGATATTGCGGGAATGAAACCAAACACAACATTTATGAAATTCAGTTAGCGACACAAATTAACTGATGAAACATTTTGAAGATGTAGTATAATTTGAACTTAAACTCTAAGTTGGACCTATCTATTATGGAAAGCCGTTAGTTTCATGTAAAATTGTTGGAACTGTTCTTTTGAAAAGGCATTAATTTTGATTAAAACATGAGTTATATATTGCTATTATCAAGGAGCTTCGAAATAATTGATATATTTTGTTGTTGGAAGTCCAAAATACCCGTAATGTTTTATAATGTGTTTTATTCAAAGGCTACAAATGACTTTCCATAATTGTTAGGTCCAACTTAGAGTTAACTTGAACTTTGAATCTTTGTGAAACACCCCCGGTATGTATTATGTTCTTCAGCAAGACATTCATTTAAAGGACCTAAAGAATACAACGTACTTTGACACTTATTCTATAGTTGATGACTTGAAACATAGGTCTGCCAAAAAAAAAATCCATGAAAATAAACACAGTAGTGATTTGAGACTAGTTTTCTGATGCCAAATCTCACTTCGCAGCCAGTTTACGCCCCACCCACATTTAGGGTCCGGAATCGGCAGCGTGATTGACATGTGATTGACAATTCATTGGCTTACGTCATGACGCGTCATCTACAGAATTTAGTTCATTAGTCCGTTCTTTAGATTACGTCACATTTTGGCGATTTAAAAGGGGCGTTCCCAGGACAATTAGATATTTACTAATTACCCCAAAATTTATTGAATTCATGAGAAATGACTGCCAAATTCTTTTTCTTCGGGAGAAATTACATAGAGAGAGCCAATTGTGAAAATTAGGCCATCTAGACGCTGTAGTTCCTTTAACCATAGGCCTAGGATCTATAAGATTCAACGTAGCTGTTCTCAAATTATCAACCTACGAATGGTGTACAACGGGGAAGGGACACGGTATAAGATTAAAATAATGATCTATTAACTTTGGTATCATGTACAACAATTTATGAATGGTTGATAACATTTATTTTTGTGTGATCTGATATGTCCACAAAGTAATGATCGAAGAAAAAAAAAAGTGATAAACGCTAACTCATTATGCATTAACTTAATTGTACACAGTTATAACTTTCCAGTGGATAATTACAAATCCGAACACTTCAATCGTAAATACCTTTTTAACGAAAGGGAAATTGGAAAAACACAAACCTGTCCCAAGCTTATATTGGTAATACGAATACAACAAGGTATATTAGAGAACCATGAGAGTTCTAAGTAAGTTTTGTGGATTTGGACAATGTTTTGTATGCTGATCGCACCATTGCCTTTCAATGACTACCTGCTTATAGAGGCCACTTTGTGTCTCGCTGATCCGGTCTTTACAGACAGGTTTCACTGTATATATACAGTCAATAAGACAACCAATAACAATCGAAGCGTTTTCAAATTGCATTTTTTTCCCTCCTTTTTTTCAAAATGTGAAAATATATTTATATCATATAGACATATACATGTATACGGTTCATCACCAGTCACAAAGCAGAAGTCCACGAAGAACATTTTTCGTTATCGGTGAGACACAGCTGTGACAGGGATAAGTGTCCAGCCAGGGATAATTGTCAGTGACGTCATTCGGACAGTTTAAAAATTCAAATTTGTGTCCGATTTCGAGCCTTCATACACACGGAGACACACAAACACACAGAAACAAACTGACAATCAAACGAACAGTAGTTCACTCATACAACACATTAACTCATACAATGACGTCATAGTGATGCGGATGACGTCACTCATATTCAACGTAAACTTTTTTTTGTGTTAATTCAATACAAAATGAACTTGAATAAAATAATACAAATTGAATTAATATGCCACGAAACATTGCTTTACACGTGACAAACACACAAAAAGACACATTTACGGAGTGATTTTGACAGATATCCCTTGATTAAATATGCCCTGGACACATGGACACTTATCCCTGCCAGTACATCGGCACCAAAGATGAAAGACACTGCATCAAAATTAAATCATGAAACTGCATACATTGTAAAATTAAGTAATTTCCTTTTATTCTATTTTTTTTTATTTCATTTCATTTTCATTTTCAATTGAATTGTTTTTTCTCCCCGTAATCATCACGCACTTGACCTTTGACATCACTCAGTGCAATCATTGTGCCCCGACATTTGTAATATTTAATCTCTAGCCATGAATATTTGGCTTTGTCTGACACAATGGCGGGGGATGGGGGATGGGGGATGGGGTGGGGAGGGGAGGGGAGTGTAACCGCGTCCTCATCACTGCCTCAACATGGGAGCAACCGTAAATCAAATTGCATATATACAAATCATCCGGACTTTGTCTCAGCCGACTTCATGCCCCCCTTCACTAGGTTTGGCTTACCCCTGACTTCGCCCCTTGTCTGTAATTACCTCAATTTTCAGGTTTATTTTATCTTATTTTTCCCCTTTCTGTTTTGTTTTTTCGTTTATTTCAGTGGGTTCATAGTACGTGGTGTAAACAGGTGTATTTGACTGGTTCCGCCGATGATTGAACGGCGACGCATCAGAACTTGACCGCTACGGTCCCGGCGCAATATATCTTCGCAAGTCGCTCTTGTGTTTTTAACTGGCACCGATAATGCCGCGGCACCAACCATGCCAAACATAATTTTGATAAATCACGATATTAAAAAATCATATTTTCTTGTACAGTAACTTTACTGTGTACAGTCTGATCAAATTAAAAGATACATTTATGACGTTTTACTTTCTTGAATTTTGTTAAAATGTCATGTCATAAACGGTAATACTACTTTTCATAGCTTTCAGTTTTCATGTTTTAAAGTATTTTGTTGACACATGACAGCTGATTGTATATACAAGACAACATAATGACAATAGATTTGTACAATATTAAACAATATTTGGTTTTGCAAATATTGATCACAACTCATGTACTTTTCCCGATATCTTTCATTTAAACAAAAACCCGACAAGATTATTAGAAATCAACGCGCGATGATAGTTTTACAATATAATAAAGTGTATAACAATTGCATTAGCTTGTTCGCGGTGTAAGCAGAGATGAACATAATGGATTTATGGAAGCGAAATTTCATTTATTTCACCCAAGAAATGACATTCATTGGTCGAAGTGATGATATGACAATGACAACACGGTTATAGCATCCTTGGTTTGAGGAGAACAGACGAAGCTTGACGCCGGGCCGTAATGAGAAACCCTCGGGAGACCGCCCCAGTGGAACGCAGCACTCTTGCGGTGACTGACGGAAGAAACAAAATCATGTCCATTACATGGAGGCGTTGACGCTGCAATCCGATATTCACGAACATATCATTACTGGAAATACTTATGTAATATGATTAGTAAAGAACACTCGGTTTTAACCTAAATTGACAGACGATTTCATTTTATATGAACTCTTTAGTAGGTAAGCATGATATTCAAGACTTTAACAAACACTCTTCGAACAAACTTCATCTTTATTTATTCAAATCAATCGAATGTTACAAAGAAGGGTTGAAACCCAGGTCCATGGCAGAAGTTAAAAATAAATTCGCATTTCTGCAATTGGCAGGGTGAACAGGATAATACATACAGACAGAATAACTGGAATAGTTTACAAATTAATAAAACATACAAATATACAGAATTTCTCGCGAATTTATATATACTGTGTCAAACAAATTCGTATTCCCTTTGTTGTTATACAAGTGTATTTTATTACTCATACAACTTTTCCTAAGTTTATTTTATTTTGTTTAGAATACTCTTTATTTTGACAGGATTTGCTGAAAAAAATTTAAAGAATATAAAAATCATATTCTGCATGATATTGCATTTTCTATTCCGTTAATTGGAAATAACTGTTGTTAGATTTAAGCCGAAAAATAAGTCTAAGTTATATTAGTTGTATTTCGGATCAAAGAAAATGGTGTTTTGCTCAATGATACTATTTCAAACATATTATCAATATCTGTTTATCTATGAATGTCTATTTTCTATATTATATTTATACTCTTGTTTACGAACAGCTAAATAATAATAATAATAATAATACCGGCTATTTATATAGCGCTATTCCCGTGAGGATCTTAGCTCTTTACACTAGAATTATTATAAACCCGGTCAACGGATACACACTGCAATCATATTAATATATTAATATATTCTATATTATAATTAGTATGTCCAAATCGCCCATACAATGATATTGTATAAATACCGTAAATTGAGGTAATCATATTGAAAAATAAAAGGTATAATTATAGCAAACATTAGCTTAATTTCTCTATATGAAAACGTTTCAATAATAATTATAACCATTATCATCTTTGATTTCAACGAAAAACTATTAGGAAGCGTTGGGAAATCAAAAGAAATATCCATGATTTCTAGACATATTTCGAACTGCAATGATATACTTGATTACTGGGACGAATTCTAGACAACGGATTTAATTTATGGCATCTTTTTACGTAATTTAACTCACTACAATGGACTCAATTGAAGACGCACATGCATTGTGTATAGAGTTGACTTGAATGTAGAATAATGTTTATCAAATCAACTAAATCAAATAAACTATAATATACTATTGAGTTCAATTAAACCTACTCAAGAGAATACAGGCCATACGAATTTTCATTAAATAAAGTGCATATTTACTTATACAGTTAAAGGGATTGAGTTTTGGTATAGATGGCGCTACACCAAATAATTTGTTTGTGAGATAATGAAAAACTCAGTGTAAAGTTTGAAAGAGCATGCAATTTTAATGACAGAATAAACTTTCTTTGATCAGAATCGGTTCAGAAACGGGTGAAATATCCATAAACATACTCATTTGTAATAATTGTGGGGCCCCTGGCCACAATAATTTGATAATTTTGAACCAGCCGTTAAACAAATTTTAAAAATGCTTCCTCTTTTCAAAAATTCACAAAAGATGTTTTTAAATAGGTTTGGATTATCTCTCTATCTAATCACTGTTTCAACAAAACATCACATGCACAATATTTTATTCAAAATGGTTGAAACCAATAAGTTTTTAGAGAGCGCCCTCTTGAGTTTTAACGGCTCTTTTTCAATGATAACAGGCTTTTTACTTTATCGTTTGTAATTTGGTATTCCTTTCGAGCATCGTGGAGTCATAACTATTAGTTTGTAATGTAATGGTGCAGTTTTCAGTTTGACCAAAACTGTACCCTCTTTACCAAAACTCAACTATCCCTTTAAAGGGGTAGTTCAGTTTTGGTAGAGATGGCGCTGCACAACACAATTTTGTTGTGAGGTAATGAAAAACTGAGCGTCGACTTTGAAAGAACATGCAATTTTAATGGCAGAATAAACTTTATTTGGTCAAAATCGGTTCAGAAATGGCTGAAATATCAATAAATATATCCAATCGTAATAAATCTGGGCCCCAGATTTATTCTATGACTTAAATATTTTGTTTTGAAATGCTTACACTTTTTCAAAAATGTTCAAAAGCGGTTTTGAAATAGTTGTTGATGATCTCTCGATTTAATCATTATTTCAACAAAACATCACATGCATAAATTTGTATGAAAAATTGTTGAAACCAATGCTATTTTAGAGAGCACCATTCTTGTGTTTTAATGGCTCTTTTTGAATGATAACAGGCTTTTTACTTAGTTGTTTGTATTTTTATATAACTTTCGAGCATAGTGGAGTTATAACTATTAGTTTGTAATGTTACTGTGCTGGTTTTGGTTACTAAAGTTCAGCCTTACCAAAACGGTACTTCCCCTTTAACACCAACGTTAGCAATGTGGATTGTATTCAGATGAATCTAATTTACGTAGAAGTTGAAGCAACCTTTCCCAAGGTGACGCACACAAAGAGAGGTAAGAAGAAGGGCGGTTGGCCTACCCTATCAATTAATTCTGGGCCCCTCGATCTGCCCCCCTGATGGCTTGAAATGCCTTCTCTTCAATTGTTCTACGCCTCTGGAACTCTCTCCATCCTGTTATTCACAATATAGACAAGCGTGAAAGCTTTATATGATATTAAAGCAGGCCTCAAAACCCATCTTTTTAAACAACACAATGTGCGTTCTGTGGCACCTTCAGGCTTAGCTACCCTTGTAGCTCATTATACCACAAGAACTCAACGGTGGCGTAAGTACCTGGGGGCATGGGGAATGTGCTCCCTATAGGGTTAAGACTTTAACTTTAAATAATTTAGATTGTGTTATGTATGTTTGGCCGATCGAGGTTGCCTTCGTCTCGCAACGCATTGCCCTACCCAGTGGCTTAGCGTGTTAACATCATCGATATACAAATTTTAAAATGTGTATATCGATGGTTCACATCAATTTCTATGTTGACATAATAGGGTATAGCCCCCATCTCTGCTACCACTAATGTGGACATGGTGGATGTGCTGTGGTACGATCGGATAGGCGCTTGACTGCAAAGCACGGGAGCCGAGTTCGAAACATATCGATGCCATATATGAATATAGTACAGCACTTGTGTCCTTCATCAAGGTCCACATTGCTGCTCCTCACCCAGGTGCAATATGGGTACTTGGCATGAACATGAATGAGGGTGTGTAAAGCATGAGTGCACTGTCAAGAAGCACCTGCTGGAATGCTCCCAAGGTAGTGGGGAGAGTGAACAATAAGTGCTAGATTATCTGCGGGTGTGTATCCAATGGCTAAGTTAAAACATAATAGTATGTGCAGGTCCCTCTGGAAGAACAGAGCAAAGAAAAACAGCACTGAAGAGGCCAACCTGGATAAATAAAACTCATTTAAACAAAAATAGGGTTGACCCTAGCTATATACGGCCAATGACAGGGATGACCATCTAAAATGACCAGTGACCGTATACAATAACACAATTTTAAGCTGGTGCTTCTATCGGTCTAATTGATATTGAATCATTTTGTGTTGACCAGTTGACCGGAGAGAGGGTGACCATACACAATTAATAACCAGATACGTATACATTTTCTGACGATAATTATTAAAGATGGTCCATGTCGATTGCAAACTGGTTGACCATTACATTTTACCCTTTTCAGAAAGAGGTAAGGTACCGTCCATCCAAAATGACCGGTGACCAACCAATTTTAGCTGGTGTTTAGATCGTTCTAGTTGATATTATACTCTAATCAGTAATTTGTAACGACTTTGTGGACAATTTCGAATAGCGATGACCATCCGAATTGACCAGTGACCATGCATGCCATTAAAAATGGCAATGAAAGTGATAAATTCAATCAGTAGAGAGTGATTGACATGCAGGGTTAGGTTTGCTGAGCACAAAACAAAATCAATACAATAAACAGGTCTTTAACAGGTAGCATAACCTCTAGTAAAGAAATGCAATTATAATATGTTTGAGTATTTGTAACAAGTTATGAACATGATCAAATATAATGTAATAATGAAAATACAAATTTATTATATTTAAAATATAATAAATAATATAGGTTTTCTCGGCCAATTTCGTAAGCTTCTCATTCGCTTTGATAAACGTGTCATTCAATTTCGCGAAACTGAGCTGAAGGCTTGCAATTGTTGTTCAAAATTGCATTTTTTTCATACGATTTAGCTCTTCGGTCAAGTGATTTACCACTTTTAGCATTCAATTTAAAGAACACACTATTTGCATTCAATTTCGCCAACGGCTTTCACGGAAGGTGGTATTACGTAATCACAAATTCTCTCGCTTTAAATTGAATGACAATTTTACGAAATAGAAACACGTTTTAAATCGAATGCAAATAAAATGTTTTCGAATTATCGTTTTATGAATTCGAATGCTAAAAAACGAATTTGAACTGCAAATTACAGCTGCGGTGACAAAATCGGCGAAATTGAATGCACACAAAATGAATTCGTGTGGCCAACTTACGAAATTGACCGAGAAATCCTATATTATTTATAAATGTGATTCATTTGTATGTTGTTATGCCAATTCATTGTAAAATGTAACCAGTGGAAAACAATTTTCAATGTAATGATCATGGACCTAATACACTTCAATTCAATTCAATTTTATAAAATATTGATAATAATGATAAAAAATAATTCCAAATATAATACTAAAAATAATGTTAAGAAATACTTATGAGAATAATGATGATTTTTTTGTTCGAGTATAAAGTTATGACGCAAATTAATAATGTAGTCATAAAAGAACCATCCATCAGCAATTATTCTGAATGAATACTTCATTATTTTGGGGGGAACTATTAAATTGTCTTATTGTTCAATTTGATCCTTTTTACTTTGAATATTCCGAAAATGTGTTTATGAAATTCGTACAAAAAAGTCAAGGGGAATTCTTTTTTACATAACACTTCAAAAAAGAAGAGATCAACAAGACATATAAGCAACTGATTCCTATATATTTGATGCTGATACAAAAAGGGAAGACAACATTATGAAGGGGAAAACAAACATACGCACGCACACATACACATATACACATACAAGCGTACGTACAAAACACATACTCACACACACACACATACATACGCACGCACAGACACACACAGACAGACACACACACACGCACAGACACACACAGACACAAAAACACACAGACACACACACACAACCACGCACGCACACATACACATGCCACACAAACATGACAAATGAACTGATTTGGATGCTTTAAGGAAAGTTTGAAAATACGAGAACTTCGAGGAGATTTGAGAATACTTTCATTGAAGTGTCGCATAACATGGTAGATCACCCCCTTCTAAGAGACTAATTCCACTTCACTCGTGTTGAGAACCGCTCTTCGTCTATGGAATGATGTTACCCTACAGCGCGGAAGGCGGGAAAAAGGCGGGAAAACAAAAATGAACAAATTTACAAAAAAAAGCGCGCGAAAGCAGACGATGAAACACGGTCCCAAAAGCTTTGATAGAGTACCGCGATAAACGGAAAGGGAGTAGCTTTAAGGACACTCAAGAGTTTAGAGACTATTTTCACGGGGGATGAAGACACACACTAAACTGTGAAAGAATATTATAAAACATGGTTAATGAACATGGAAAAGGGGGAGGGGAGGGGGTAATCATGATGGTAAAGAGGAGTGGATGAGAGGGGTGGAAGAGGATCGAGAACAAGACAAGACCGTCACGACTTTGCAAAACTCTTGGGAGAAACATTTTGGCGGGCTCGTTCCGGGCGACTTGGGCTTGATCCCCCATGGAACATTTCAGCTCGCTTCCGGTCGGCGTGCCTCATGTTCGCAGCGCGAATCCGTTTCCAACCGAAGATGGTGGGTAAGCAAGCACGCGTTAGCGGCGCAGACAACAGACATGAAAGCAGAGTGTTTTGTTTTAGGACAATAAATACTATGAAGGAACAAAGTTCACCGAAGGAGAAATAAACATATTATTGGTTAGCAGATATTTCTTTTATCCGATAACGGGAAACGTCTTGGTCCCATGTGACTATTGTTACCATGATTAGATTGAAAATAGAAATGACTTAACAAATTATAAGTGAGAAGGTTTTAAAGTAAACCCCTTTATCTCACAAAATAAGAAGGGCAAAATCAGCCTTTGTGCGTGCGCGCGGTAAGATAACCCGAAGTCAATAACGATATTTAATTCATGAGATTTCCGTCAGGCATTACCTATTCATTGACATTGACTGAGTTTTGCGCTCGATTTCATGACTTAATACATTAAGTTGTTTAGTATTCTATTTTGTTAATACAATTCGGCTCATTTTTAAGCGATCCGTGGACATTATACTCCTTAATTTGACATGCAACTGCATTGACTATTATTATGCTAGTATGCCACTACTTCGGTTTATCGAGCGGGGAGTTGGCTTGGTTCTCCCCCGGGAGTGGCGGGTGGTCTTTCGGGTAATCATGGTAATGTGTCGCTGAAAAGTTGCTGTATTTTGGACAATATTTTTACGGCGAAAATGCAAAGCCACAATAATTATACGCAGCAACAATGGAAATCTAATATGAGAATGATAACTACGCGCGAATCGTTGATGTTCTCCCATTATCTTTTATAGATTTGTTTAACATGTTTAATGTGTCAAATCTTATTCATCTCAACAAATTTAACTCATTCGGCACGCGTGCCGAAAATATTCGGGCAGCTCTGCTGACAAGGTCTATTGATAATGCATGTTATACCAAAATTCATTTGGGTATAAAATATAGGCCTAATTATTAAGAAAAAAAAACTCTGAGCCTATTAATTTGATAGTTTGGCCTTTTGAAGTTCAGCTAATATATGTTTTCCCGCTCAATTTTGCACTTTTTTCAATCGAATTCATTTAGGGTCATTCGAATTCGCGCGTTGCCGCGTAATCGTTGGTATCGGTCTTCCAAATTCCGAATAAGTGCATGCGAATTCATGCATACGCACACGCTTTCGTGAATAGACACAGAAGTTCATTTATGGGCATTCGAATTCGCGAATGTGCAGCCAACTGTCAACGGCCTTTCGCGAATTCGAATGACCATTGATGAAAAGGTATGCACTTTGTGCAAATTCACTTGCTCCTACGTGATTTTGAACGACTATTTACGAATTCGAATGCTGCTTTGGTACGGCGATCGCAAATCGCGCGAATTCGTTTGCTCCTATTATCAATTCGATTGACACAATCGCGAAATTGAGCGGGAAAACCTATACAATATTACGTTTATAGAGACGAATAACTCGGCACTTTTGATTGCGAATAATTCAAAAGGTGTTGCATGGATTATTTCCCTATTAAAACAGAAGATAGCTTAAAAGTGTATTTTTTTCAAATTCTCACAATTAATCATAATTTTAAGAGTAGATTTCAAAATTTGGTCACAAACAAACCTTCTGTACACATTGAGAAACTGTGTGCAAGTGGGCGAGTGTGTATCGCAATGCCAATACTTTGTCAATTAAATCAATGAAATTACTTATTTATTAATCGTCGATCCTTTCAACCTGGATTTGAAGAGGCTTGTCCTAGAAAATGCAGGGTTATTGCATTGTCTGCAAATATAAGGAATAATTGCTGAAGCCTGCGTCACAAATCTAACGGTCCCCGGCCGAATGTATAGATCGCCAGAGAGTCGCCGGATTTCAAATCCGTCAACATGGTCAAGGGGCCGTCATAAATCACAAACGGAGCCCGCCCGACTTCTCTGCGAGCTCAAAAGGGCATTTTCGCCAGGACTACGGCCGGTGTTCGCGCGAATACTGCGGGCTCCGCCGCGTTTTTCAGGGTTCGGCCGACGCCCGCAGGGCACCGAAACCTGCTCCCAAATCAGCGATTTTTAATCGCCGAATTTTGAGGCCGCAGAGCTCGTAAACAGGTCGCCCGATAGATCATTCGAATGACCATTGATGAAAAGGTATGCACTTTGTGCAAATTCACTTGCTCCTACGTGATTTTGAACGACTATTTACGAATTCGAATGCTGCTTTGGTACGGCGATCGCAAATCGCGCGAATTCGTTTGCTCCTATTATCAATTCGATTGACACAATCGCGAAATTGAGCGGGAAAACCTATACAATATTACGTTTATAGAGACGAATAACTCGGCACTTTTGATTGCGAATAATTCAAAAGGTGTTGCATGGATTATTTCCCTATTAAAACAGAAGATAGCTTAAAAGTGTATTTTTTTCAAATTCTCACAATTAATCATAATTTTAAGAGTAGATTTCAAAATTTGGTCACAAACAAACCTTCTGTACACATTGAGAAACTGTGTGCAAGTGGGCGAGTGTGTATCGCAATGCCAATACTTTGTCAATTAAATCAATGAAATTACTTATTTATTAATCGTCGATCCTTTCAACCTGGATTTGAAGAGGCTTGTCCTAGAAAATGCAGGGTTATTGCATTGTCTGCAAATATAAGGAATAATTGCTGAAGCCTGCGTCACAAATCTAACGGTCCCCGGCCGAATGTATAGATCGCCAGAGAGTCGCCGGATTTCAAATCCGTCAACATGGTCAAGGGGCCGTCATAAATCACAAACGGAGCCCGCCCGACTTCTCTGCGAGCTCAAAAGGGCATTTTCGCCAGGACTACGGCCGGTGTTCGCGCGAATACTGCGGGCTCCGCCGCGTTTTTCAGGGTTCGGCCGACGCCCGCAGGGCACCGAAACCTGCTCCCAAATCAGCGATTTTTAATCGCCGAATTTTGAGGCCGCAGAGCTCGTAAACAGGTCGCCCGATAGATCGCCCGTAGATCGCTCGGGCATCGGCAAACATTCGGTCGATATTCGGGCGACAATCCGACAACTTTAGACCATTTTAGGCTTTAAAATTCGGACGGACACGGCAGAGCTGCGCGACCGCCGCACGGCCTCCTTGCGATACTTGACCGACCTACTCCCGTATCCCGCGCGACTTGTACAAAGTCGGGCGTGCTTCGAGCGCGATCCGTGCTGGTGCCGGGCTGCCGTCGGGCGGCCGTCGGGCGGTTTCTACGGTCCCCGGTCGATTTATAATCACTTATGTTCAACGGGCGCCTCCCGAGCCCCGTCCAATATGTGACAGCGTAGATGTCAAGCGAAACATACGCTCGACTCCCTGGCGGATTTCGGCCGGACTCCGGAAGTCGAGCGTATTTTTCGCATGAAATCTACCCTGTCACATATTGGACGGGGCTCGGGCTCGGGCGCCCATCAGTAAACAAAAGATGTCGGGCTAAAATCGCTGAAATTGGGAGCAGGTTTCGGTGCACTGCGAACGTCGGCCGACCCCTAAAAAAAACGCGGCGGAGCCCGCAGTGATCGAGCATACACCGGCCGTATTCCTGGCGAAAATGCACTTTTGAGCTCGCAGAGAAGTCGGGCGGGCTCCGTTTTTGATTTGTGACGGCCCCTTTAGGACTACATTTCAATAGATCAAGATGGCCGGATGGAAAATATAGCCATATACCATATGTGACACACACTCGCGTACACACCCAATGGCTTGCACACAGCTTCTCCATTTTGTTCATTAGTTTTTTTTTAATTACCAAATTTAAGAAATCTACTTTTGGAAATATTGATTAAAGGGACTTACTAACATTGTCCAAATCCTCAAAATCTAATTGGAATTCTAGCGGTTCCCCCATACCTTGTTGTATTCGTATTAACAATAAAAGCATGTGACAGGTTTCGTTTTTTCAAATTTCCCTTTCGTTAAAAAGATATTTACGATTGAAGTGTTCAGATGTTAAATTATCCACTGGACCGCAACAACCGTGTACAAAGTGAGTGCAATGAGTTTATGCCCAGTCCCATACTGACGATTTTCACGGCGACTCGCAACGGCTCGCAACGATTTACTAGAACGAATCGACTCGATTTAGCCACGATTTAACAACGAATTGGGAATAATTGTACGGCGATTCAAGACGAATATTCGTTCTTCGTCGTTGTTCGACGAGTCAGTTCGTCCTTCTTTTGTCTTTAACCATTGCGGTGGAAAAATCGTGGCAGAAAAAAAGTTGTGGTCCCATAGTGACGATTTTTACGGCGACTCGCAACGAATTATCATTCGTGGAGAAAATCGCTTGAGTCGTCGCGAGTCGTTGTAGTTCGTTGGGAGTCGTTGTAATTCGTGCTGCGAACCGTTGCGCATCGCGAAGAACGCCATGAATCGTGTTAGCACAACGAATGTTTTGGGACTGTTCAAAACTATCGCCATGTCGCGACGATTTCCTTTCATTCTTTTTATGGAACAATAGGGCAGTGCACCATATGAACAATCGGACTTGTTTGAGTCAGTTACATGGGCGTAGATCTGTCATTAATACAATTCAACAGGGGGATGATCTATCCATTCACCCCCTCCCCCTCTCGTGATGAATAGTATAAAGTCTCTACGCCCATGGTCAGTTAAAAAACGGAAAGCGGCGATCTTCACAACGAAGCGATACGAGTCGCAACGAATTGCAACGATGTGGAACGACTTGACACGAATATGCAACGGTAAATACAATGCTTTTGGGTAAAAATCGTCGTGGCGTGGCGATTGTTTTGAACAGTTGAAGACGGCGATTTCGGCTCCGCTTTCACGATTTTCTTCACGATGCACAACGGTTTTGGGGGAAGAATCGATACGATGTAACACGATGCAACACGACATAAGCGATTTTCTCGACGAATGTCAAATCGTTGCGATTCGCCGTGAAAATCGTCAGTATGGGACTGGGCCTTTAGTGAATATCACTTTGCATTTTTTTTTTTTGCCATACAACGTCCATTTAAACTTAATTTTTCACACAACACCCAGTGGACATATCAGATAACAACAATAATACATTATATCAACCACACATCACTTTTTGCACATGTCAACAAAGTTACTAGATCCCTAGATTTCGTGTGAAATTGAGAGTTTTTATGCCACTAGACCACACCCAACAAAAGAGTTAACATGGTTCAACTTAGAATCTTTGTGAAACAACCCATGATTTTTTTTTTTTACTTACAAATTCTATATTTTGATCATGAACTCAATTTTGTCGGTAATTATTATAATTATAATGACCGAAATATGTCGTCACGGCTCATAACAAAAGCAATTTCACACGGTCGACTAGCAAATAATTGTCCTTTTTTTTCCTCACCCTTAATTCTCTTCAAGCCGAAATTTGTTTAACATTGTGCAGGAAATGTATGTTACGGAAAAGTTATTGATTCAGCAAAATGCATTAAGGCAAGCTTTAATCCCGAAATGTCATTTGATGAAATTGAAATGTCGACACGGCTCATAAAATAGGACAAAATGTACGACCAATAAAAACTAATTTGTCCCCTCGCCGCATACAAATCTTTTGCACTTTACTAGTTCTCGATGCATAATCATCAGATTTCCATACGCACACTTAAAACGGTAATTCAAAACTCATTTTAGGTTGCAATTTAAACAAATTAGAAGTTCGTCACGGCACAAAACAAAAATGAAAACAATAAATAAAACAAATAAAAATCATGTATAACGTACACGTACTCCACCAAATAAGTAGGTAACTTACTGTTTGGTCTATACTCATTTTGGTCTGATCATATTTTTCTCCTCGGAATTTAGAGGCTTATGTTTAAGATTACAGTGATTGGCGTAGCGTGGACGGAATGATTGGGGACTGGTAGGCACACTATGTATTTCTTTATTTGTAAAGTATTTCCCCTGTATGTTTGTATTGTTTTAATTACATTGCGCGCCATTTAATTACGTGCGCCCCCAACACCATGCCCACAGCGCTACGCTATTGAGTATAGGCATATACATCAGTAATGTGTTAGGGGTTGTGATAGGGTATGGGGTTGAATAGTTATATGGTTTAGCATACGTTTACACAGCAAAACAAAATTAAACAACTTTTTAAACAGCCAAAAACGCTGTTTAAGCCGGTCCCTCTAACAACATTGTTTAAAATGTTGAACAACCAAGCCGGTCCCTCTAACAACATTGTTTAAAATTTTGAACAACCAAGATATGCTATCTTGGTTGTTCAAAATTTTAAACAATGTTGTTAGAGGGACCGGCTTAAACAGCGCTTTTGGCTGTTTAAAAAGTTGTTTAATTTTTTTTTGCTGTGTAGAATTTGAGAAATGGTTTCAGGCACCATTATTGTAGTAGACCAACTCAGATGTATACTGTAGATCAAATGGGTGAAGACCAAGGGTATACGTATACACCCATTAAATGAAATGTTGTTTCGGTTCAACTATTCCACGATGTACACATTTGCATCCTATTACACATTTAACCCCTTTAAATTATGATGATAACTGCAAGACCATAATTATGACTCTCATATTTATGGAGAAAGATAATCATTTCGCTTGATCCCGTATTGAGATCACATCATACACCGTTCTGAATACAGCATCAAAAATAATTAACAAAGAAGAATCTCTCCAAAAGATTTAGTAACACTAATATATATAAATATTTCGCTTCTAGAATAAAACAAATCACAAATAATCCATGCGTGGCATTAATGACACCAAAGTGCTTGATCTTAGGTGATTTCTGTCTTAATGGGACTTAGTAACATTGTCCAAATCCTCAAAATACAATTGGAATTCTAGCGGTTCCCTCATACCTTGTTGTATTCGTATTAACAATAACAACAAGTACAACTAGAGATCTATTAAAAGTAAGATTTGTGGATCTGGACAATGTTACTAGATCCCTTTAAGCTGAAAATATTCTTTATTTGATGCTGCGGATGATGGGATAAGCTTCGTGCTCGGGCAAACACAATTTACGGACACGGAACACCCGCGAACGTGCTAATTCGTCACCTAGCCACGCAAATCACGTACCACCCGCGGGACGATGTGGAATATCGATAGTCGCCCTATTTATGATATGCATTACCGATTATCGTCGATAATTTCATTCTGGGCAAATCCTATCGGAAGGCCTCGGAGCAATCTCTCGCTAATCGCTGGTCTCGGTAGATATGAGAGAGAGAGTGAGATGCATGTAGAATTAGTGCGCGCGCACAAACAAGGTGGAATCAGTAAACTTGATATTTAACAGGAATTGTTGGACGAAAACCACTGATCTAAAGTTGTAAAGTGTGGATATAATTTAATTATTCTTGACTTTAAAAATGTGTCATTGCCTTTGGATCCACCACACTACTAAACATGTTATACTAAATACATGTACAACAGGAAAAATCGTTATTTAGTATACGTATACAGGACATATTTTTTATTATGTGCCTTCCTGGAGAAACAAGATCAATTAAACGCTTAAACAAACTAACTCACAAACAACACACAATCAACAAAATGAACAAACCAACAAACCAACAAACAAACAAACCAACAAACAAACACACATACAGTACGTAGAACGATAATAATTGGGGCCCGCTGTTTGATAGTTAGCCATTCGACAGGATCTAAGTTTGTCGATGATTGAGATAAAGTTTATTAATAAGGCATAACCTATCCAGCTTCATACAGATCAGTGGACGATCGAAACAATCCGCGGCGCCATTTCGTGTACCAGTATGTATACACGACGTGCATGGCGCCGCGTGTATTTTTCCTTCGCTAGACTACACGCGCGCTGGTCCGTCCTGAGGTCCCGAGGCGCCGAAATAACATTGGTGAGACGTACCGGTACCACCTATGCAGCGCACTGGACCAGCGGGCTAAAGTTACACCCCTCTCGGTTCTTTAACACACGATGATAAACCAATCGGGGGGCGTTTGATACTGGGCGGATCGGCAATGTCTAATCCCAGAGCGCAATTTAGTGGCTACTGGTATATTACACACAATTACAGCGAATTAGATGTAATGTATCCGATATTCACACCCCCTATAGCAAATAAATATGAGAAGAAGATTATGCTTATTATGATCTCTCCAGCGAGAATCATATATCGCACCGTTTCTCTTAATATATCCACGTGGGTCTACGTATATGAAGGTATTGCATCTCACATAACATTGATTATTATGCCTCGCACATTTTATATCCATTTAAATACATCAAAGACTTATTATAAGTAAATTAATAATACCGGTTGCGGGTTGGTAGCTTATTTAACAGATTTGTAAACAAATCATATGAATTAATAACTTATTGATTTCTCTTATGCATTTTCTAAACAAAATGGTGCATTTTATAATATAGAAGACTTAGCCCAATGTCAGACTCTTTGTTAGGTTAATATTTTGTTTCTTTCTTGCTCTTATCGCAAATTCTAAACAAAATATTATATTTTTCTGCAAGTGTCGATCCAAACTCCGACTCTTTTTAGTTAGGTTAAGATTTTGTGGATGTCCTTTTTTGATTTGATGCCCTTTTTTTGTCAAAATCGTAATTTCAGGAAAGTCTTTTTCTCCATTTTCAATATCGACTCCTTTTGGGGACGGAATATGGATCTCGGTGTTATATTCCCTACACTTTTATCTATCAAATAAAGTGATATCAAATTATTACATCATCTTAAAGGAAAATAGTTTTCCAACAGCAGAGCCAGAACCAAAAAAAAAAGAAGTTTTGGACATCTTATCCGCTTCTAATCGAAAAATGCAAAGTTATATAGAAGTAGAACAGAGTAATGCATAAACAAAACGGAACTGGAAAAAAGGATGACTTTTGACGGTTTGCCAATCGATCTTCTGCCTGGGTATGTGCATTTAACCCTTTAATCGATAGCTGTATAACTACTCTATGTATAGCTCCTTTTTCAGATTGAGGTGTAAATACGAATTTTTGGTGATGTATGGATTAAGGGAGGAGGAGGGAAGGGTAAAGGTAAAGAAAGAGAAGAATAAACATGATAAAAGACAATGTTGAGTCCTGCTTGTCACACCGATGAGCAATCACCATGCGGAGAAGGAAACTCGACCCCAAAATTATTGTTTGCAATTATCGGCCCGGATTAACTTTTACCGCGGGCCGATATAATTTATTTGTACCCACACTCTTTCTCCCTTCTTTCTTTTCCCCTTCCCCTTTTACTTTATGTATTCTTCCCTACGTCTTTTATTTATGTTTTCACCTCTTTTATACCGTCAGATTCCGATCTCTTTCGACCGATTGCGTAAATGGAATGGGATGGGAAGAGCTGGATGTGAGATGGCAGGGGTTGGCTTTTGAAAATTAGATCGTGGTAAACAGAAGCCCGATCTCGTATTTATGTGCTTAAATTAAAGGGGAGCGCGTGAGATGAGATGAGAGGCGGGCATCCCCCGGCGCCTGACCCGGCCCAGCTCCCTCCAGCATCGGTTTCGCGCCCTGGGGAGTCGTAGAAAGCAGCGAAAAAGCCAAACATCCTATATATCTTAACGCAAACTTTCCGCGTTTTGATCTCGCTTCTCTCACTCTAAGGAATCAAAAAAGAACTAGACAGTAACACACAGACACACAAACATTTTATATACATAATAGAGAGACTATCCTACACCGAAACAAGCAAAAACAACGCGCACACACATACGCACAGGCCAACATCCGACACACAGCGACTCAGACAAACACTTTTCACAAACATAATACCTAACACACACTGACATATCCAGACCCACTTAAATCATGCACTTTAAATATTATGAAATCAATAAAAACACACATACATACATACATACACAGAGACAACACATACACGCACGCACATCGTGCACATGCAGGGGCACATCCCATATACGTACATCCCTCCAGACACTTCACACAAACGCACACATGTACACGTACGCACGCACGCACAGTCACACACACACACACAACACACACACACACACACACGCACATACATATTCCCACACACACAAACACATGCACACACAAACACACACATACGCACACCCATACGCACAAACACTTACACACCCACAAACACACACGCACGCACACACGCACACACACACACACACACACACACACATGCACACACGCACAAAACTTCAGAAGGTAACATTACAAAAAGAAGACAAAAGTGTCCATATTGTATGTCGGATGTGAGATGTTCTTGTACCTGGAAGGCTCGCATTATATATTTAAATCCAGTCGTTTAAATGCAACGGCTAAGGTACACAATGCATATAAAGCGATCGAAGCAAAGGGGTCGCCGTTGGCATTCGCTGAAAATGTCTATACCCTCTACTTTTCGTTTCCTTTCGTGTTCCCACAAACTGTGGTATAATAAATTGCTGAAAATTCATTCAAGCCAAGGGCGCTGGATTTAGCTTCGCTGAAAAGGAAGATAAAATGTTCATAAATGTCATTTGCATACTTTGGCTGCTAGATTTCCTTTCATTCCATTCAAATCCAGCTCGCGAATAACGTTATTTTGTGTTCCTTCTTTTTTTTGTGGAAAAACTTGTCATCTGATATGAGATATCGATGTAAGCTTTGAGAGGGATTTATGCGATCACATACAGTATTTGTCTCACCGCAATCCGATACCCAAACTATATTTATTCTTAAAGGTACTTTTTGTCTCTCAATTTTGTATTGATCCGAATAAAATCAACAATAAAGCAAATTAATACAAAATGTATATCAAATTATACTTTACTTTCTAACTTCGTTGTCATGTGGCCCCCCAAGATTGTCGGATGACTGAGTAATATAAAATATCAGCTTCATTTTCTATAAATGCAGAATAGTCTGAAATAAAACACATAATATCATATAATAAACAAACAATCAAGAATTGTTGAACTACAATACATGACTGTATACGAGAACAATAATTTTCATTACAGTTTATTTGGCACAATTTCTTTTTAACTTAGCATTACTTACATCATGTGTATACATGATTCCCATATCCCTACGAAAATGTAGTTTTAAATTCAATAACATTCATATATTAATGGCCACAATTATGTATGGGCGTTCATAATTATACTGTGATCTTACAACGTCATGCATATGTCATGTTTATTTTTTACAAAATCAACAATTAACACAAAATATACATGAAGGGATCTAGTAACATTGTCAAAATCCACAACTTACTTATACATTAACTTTAGTGGTTCTCACATACATGTATCTTGTTGTATGTGAATGACCAATAAAAGCATGGGACATGTTTTGTTATTTCTAATTTCCATTTCGTTAAAAAGATATTTATGATTGAAGTGTTCGGATTTTTAATTATCCACTGGAAAGTTATAATTGTTTACAAAGTCAGTGCAATGAGTTTGCGAATATCACCTTGCATTTTCGCTCATTACTCGGCCATTTAACATCCATTTAACGTAACATGTTCACACATCACTTTGTGGACATAATTATTATCAAATCACACAAATACACATTTTATCAACCATGCATCACTTTTGTACGTGTCAACAAAGTTAATAGATCCCTTTAACGGACACGAACTAATTTACATATTATACTGATACATTACGACATGGAACGCATTTGATCAATGAACAAAAAATGCACAAGTTCACGGGATAAAGCAAATTAATGCTAAAATTGTTATCAGTATACAAAAGCACATCATTCTGTTTAAATACAGAATAGAATATTGATGAAGGTTAATGAATTCAATAATGTTGACTGCGATTTAATCAGGTCGTCGTGCACTCTAGAAACTTCGATGTAATCTAGACAAGGTAGAATCATTTTAACATTCTGATCGCTTTCAAAATTCAATCACATATAGTTCGCCATCAACGATAATTATTATCGGAATAATGACGTTAACAAAACTCAGCGCAGTCTAGTGTCTTCACTTATAAGATTTAATTTTAACACATTTGGCATGCAAGGAATACAGTATCATGGCATCGTGTTAAAATTATTAAGTTCTCAGGTTTCTTGTAAACCCATTCGCCATGAACGATTCAGCACACATGTAGCAAGTAAGAGAAAAAAAGGGGTAAAAACAATACAACAAACAATACGAAAGAATGAAAAAGATAGTTAAAGGATCGGCAGGACTGGAGCAGAAAATTGTGCATGATCGTCTGGTACGCTCCGATTGCTCCCCGGTGAATCAACATTATTGTAATTAATTTCGATGATTGATTTGTTTAAGACGTTTGTGTGAATAATTAAACGGGTGATGAATCCGCTCCGGAATGATGGCAATAGCGGCAATCTGTCCCGCGAGACCCGGGCCCTCTCTCGGCGATTAATTGATAGGGCGAGCGGAGGCGCGTTGTCTCGCGAGAGGAGCGCCGCTTAGAATAATCGCGATCTGGCGCTCGACATTACTGGGGCACGCGAGCGACAGTCACGTTTTTAATAGACAATAATCATTATTATTATTATTTTGATCGTCGAATAATTGTGCGGATTCGTGTTGAATTCGAAACGGCTTAAATTTCCGCTCGAGAATTAACCATGAAATCATCATATCAACGTATGTGCAGCACGCCGCATGCCTGCTGATGTGATGACCCAGCAAAAAATGCAAATCACTGAAATTAAGGGGGATTCTGTATTCTGTTCGAACGCAAAAGTGCATGTCCGCAAAGTGACATTCGTTGATTCGCGAACGAATATGGCGAGAGTTGCGCGCGCGGGGAGTTAACATGACGAACGCACATCACGATGACATGACAGCGTAGAGGTTGACACGTGTAACATTAGGGACACATCAAAATTAATTTCTCATAAAGGAAAAGCTGCGTCGGAGCGTGACTTGTACACTTAATGGCAACCCGCCATTATGTTGCCCGTACTAAGTTCATCCTATCAATAATATTATACCTGGCTTCATCTGTGAAAAGTCTTCGTTAGATTTTGATTATTGATATTAACATGATTAAGGACAGATAGGGACACTATAGTAAAACGATACGTGCATTCCGTGCCTTCTATCCATAGTCTGATCCATAGTCTAATTTTGCTCGTCAAGTTGCAGTATAATATTTGCGGAGGGAATGGCAATAACAAAATATGCACCTCAGCAAAATTGTGGCTATGCCCCGAAATATTGGAAAATATTTAATGTGACATTATATTCCTTGGTCCATTATCTCCTTGGCCCGAGTTGAAATTATTTGGTATTTCATTTAACAAGCTGGCATTTTTTACTTTCTGTAACTGATCACAATTCTTGCCACCTCTGGGCCCCGTTGCAGAAAGAGATACAATCGATTGTAAGTTTCAATTAATTGTAAGTCTGATCATGTGTTCTAAATGCGCAAATCTGATTGGTTGAAACGCGCAAATCTTCCTACTTACAATTAGTTGTAACTTTCAATCGATTGTATCTCTTTCTGCAACGGGGCCCTAGTCGCATAATTATATTGTCCTCTTGGGTATCACTAATAATGGGACTAATACATATTTTTGATGCCACCATCATCTGTTTTGACTATATAACCACTGGAAGCTGCAATATGTCCAACTGTACCATATTATGCAACTTCACCTGCGCGTGCACTAACAAAAGGGGGTTACGTAATCGCCGTTGTTTGGTCTGCTGCTATGTCAGTGGTTTCGTATACTACCTTTGTGTAAATTTCATTCCCACTGCATCGTTTCTCCTTCCGTGTCCTATCCGTTTGACTTCCGCTTCTTCTTGTATGGCAGTTCATGACATATACACACACACACGCTCACACACACACACACACACAAACACACACACACACACACACACACACACACACACACACACACACACACACACACACACACGCACACACACACACACACACACACACACACACACACACACACACACACACACACACACACACACACACACACACACACACACACACACACACGCACACACACACACACACACACACACACACACACACACACACACCAATCCAATGAGAGACACAGCGTGATTGTATATGCAAGCAACCAAATAAGAAAATCATATTCTATTAATATTTCAGCTAATTTTTCTGTCTTGCACATAGGAACCACGGCGGCAAACGTGACATGCGTGAGATTCATGTTTAGTGCCCAGTTTAGGGTTACACGAGGGGCATATTAATTTTAAGAGCGGGGGGGGGGGGGTAAGATAAGATAAACACACGGAAAATCGTGGAATATGTCATGCTTTCGCGCGGATTTGTTTTGTGAGGAGTAAATATGTATATAATAATATAAAATGCTGTTCAAAGACGTTTTTGTTTGTCATTCTCTTTGCCCATCACACCTCGATCTCTCACTCTCTTGAGATCTTCTTGATTAATCCTCTCAGTTTCATCTGTCCATTGGCATAGTTAAAGGGACTTAGTAACATTGTCCAAATCCTCCAAATCCAATTAGAAATCTAGCAGTTCCCTCATACCTTGTTGAATTCGTATTAACAATAAAAGCATAGGACATGCAGGTTTCGGTTTTTTTCAAATTTCCCTTTCGTTAAAAAGATATTTACGATTGAAGTGTTCAGATGTTTAATTATCCACTGGACCGCGAAAACCGTGTACAAGGTGAGTGCAATGAGTTCGTGAATATCACTTTGCATTTGTGCTCATTATTCGGCCATATAACGTCCATTTAACTTGAAATGTTCACCCAACACCCAGTGGACATATCAGATAACGATACTAAGGTACATTGTTTCAACCACTCATCACTTTTTGCACATGTCAACAAAGTTACTAGATCCCTTTAATTAGGAGTGGAATAATGGTCATGTGTGTTAATAGTTTAGTTCCGGAAGGGTTAACTACATACCTGGTATAATAATATACTAACAGCTCCCAAGAATCAAAACGTTTTTTGTTTGTATTATTTTTTTTATAATTCAAACGAATGTTCATGTCATTTAATCGGAGTATGGACATGACTTTTGTAACTCGGTTGGAAAAAGTCATGCGTTGCTTGTTTACAAGTCGTGAAATTTCTGGCGAATTCCTCAGCTCCATGCACGGAGTTAACTCCACCCGCAAGAATAATTATTGTTCCTTTTTGGATTCTCAAACGCATTGGGGTTTTGTGTGTGCTTAAGTTTCCTCTGGGAGTCAGTCAATCAATCAATGAAGCATTTGATATTCAGAAATAACTCGGTCTAAACAAAAACATGGACAGAGCCGACGAAAGGTAGCAAAACAAATATAGATATACAACCATTTCTTCCGAAATTGTAAAAACTTCAAAATTAAAAAATTACACTCATACTCGACCATCTTTCCCAGTAAACATAACTGAATTTTGTGTAACTGGATTTTATTAGCGGACAAATCCATGATATAACATGATATGCGTTTTCTCTCCCTTCTTTATACAATCTTCAATGTTTATTACTAGTTTACCATACGTCCCAGAAATCATGACAAGCAGCAAATGCGCGGCGTATAGTATCACATTTCAGCACTCAAGCACTAACACTCACCTCTTATCCACACTTGAAGCACCCTACTCGACGAGCGGACGCGACGGGGGCTGCGCGCGCGCGTTTGCTACGTAATACAGACGCGCGTGGAGAGTGAACTTTAGTATGCAAATAGCACACTTGAACAGTCTAGCTAGCGGGCCAACTGGGTGCATATGAATTAAACCTCTCGAAACCACGGTCTTTGTGTGTATGTAGTTAACCAGTGCTCTTTTCATAGTAACATAATGACGGGGTTAAAGGCACCAAATACACTGCGCTATGATTGCAGCGCGGGAAATGGGAGATGTCACTCATTTTGACTGCATCGATTCTGTGTGGGTTTATTCGCTTCACTATTATGTATGGCCCCTTTCTTTATTATGCACCATTTAGGCCTGGCTCTTGATGTTGATGGCGCGAAATTGCTACCACACGGTGAAATCTTTGCTCTCGAGTGGTCAAGATATGGAGATGATTAATTCATCTCGAGATGATATGAATATATTATACACCCAGCTGGAATTGTTCATCAACTTCAACGCCATTAGTGAGAATGCATCTATAGAAAATGAATATTTTACAGTAACTGTTAATTTAATAGATGCCTTTCTTCTTTTTTTTTCAGTGTAAAAGTTGTATCCAACCAAACCGATTTTTTTTTTTGCGTTTTGTTGATAAGGTTGGGTTTATTTATTTGGCGTAAATTAGAGTAACTTCCTTCTCAGTGCCAACATATCGGTTCACTAACATAATAATATTCACATAGATATGTAATTTCTTTAACTATTCAATCAACATACAATTCCTTGATCGGAAATGTTTTAAGCGTATAGTGATGGGTTTTTTTTTTTACCGACTCACTGCAAATATTATTTGAGTAAACACTGTAAACAAATTTGAAGATCACAATCGGACTCGCGGACGGTGGGATCGAATTCCCAGCACGACATCCTTTTTACGAGACATACTTCGGTAAAGGACTATCATTAATTAACACAAATAATTATTATCAATACAAATGTGAAGTTTTAAGATTCTTTATGGTCTATACTAAAATGTATTAGATCCTGCGGTTTTCTTTAGGGAACCAACGTACAAGTGGACCACCAGACAAAGCTTAGGCAACACATATTCATATGTTTTGGTACATTTGTGTGATACTAAATAGAATGATGCCCAACACTTTGTAAAGGGTTGTGAAATTCATAAACAATAAAATTAATTACCACCACTTACGAAACCAATATGGCCTCATGGTTCCGTATGCGCCAAACGTATGCGAGTGCGTCAATTTCTATTCACGCGTATGTTAGGAGACACCTGGGTGATGCGTTTTCCAACAACAATCAATGTATACGATTTTTCTGGAAACATATTTGTCTGAACTTGTTGGTGGAATGGACTACTCAAAAGGTTACGTTTCATTTATAAGGATATTATTTGTGGGTGGTCGTAACCTTTAATAATACTCTTCATTAAATCGCGCTCTGCCAGGATGTGACACTCGTGGTGATAGTATTACCTTTGGTCATCCGGGGCCCGTTTCATGAAAGCGTCTTAGTTAAGACCCTCTTAACTGTCACGTGACTGTGACTGATCTACGGACATACGGATGGCGTTTCTTCCGATCACAAAATGACAAGGTTGGAAGTATAATAGCAAAGACGTGACAGTCTTAACTAAGACCCTTTAATGAAACGGGCCCCAGGTATACAGTTCACAACAACACATTGCTCTGTTGTACCGTCTCAACTCACATGGGAGCAAAGTAGCTATAACTTGGCAATCACTTGAAATTATTTACGCAGAAATCAATTTTGAATATTAAAGGGAAACACCACCCAAAATAATTATTTGATACATGAAATAAAGCAGTTCAAGTAGTTCATTCCACTGAACAGTTCGGAAAATAGGTTCCCAAAATAATGTTAGCACGATTTTAAAACTCATCATCATAATCAATTATGTTATCAATCGTCGGCAGAGAAGGGCTATATATATTGTTAAAGAGCTAGAAACTTGTATAAAACAAAAAAATTAACTACTAATTTCTGCAGACCCATGATAGTTTGTTCACAGTAGTTATGACGTTACAATTTGAATACAAAAACACACACACACACACATTAAAGTAATCACTTTAATACATATTATTCAAAGGATTATTTGTGGGTGTTGGTTATTGAGTAGAAGATAGTCAATAAACAAAAGCAAGGAATGAAATTGAACTGAACTTAAAACAAAAGGAGCAAAGTCACCGTTTCTATTTTTTCCCCGTAAATGTTGCCTCTCATCGCCTCGTTCCCGAGATCCCAAGGTCGTGGGTGTAAATTGGGTGCGTTTAAATGCTCTGGTCTAGCCACGACTCTGCGTTTTGAAATGTGAATCAGCCTATTGTTTATCAAGTGAACATGCTAGCCTGACACATGTTTCATAACGCTTTATCCCAGGCTATAGACACTCTACTCAAACGCGCGGGCGCTGACAAGTGTCGCTATACACAGTCAGGTGAAGAGAGGGGAAACAAAGAGGAACAAATAATGTCTGGAAGAATTAATTGCAAAAATGTGGTTTCGTTTTTCATACCCTTCGTTCCTCGTGGATCACAACTGTAATCCTACAAAGTCATTGCAGCGATTAATACTCCGGTGGGGACTTGTTATATTATGGGGGACCTACTACTCCGGGGGAATCGGAGGAACCGTCTTGTCCCCCATGCATACACCTCACAGTCACATTAACTGTGCTGGATTCCTATACAGGGTGGCCCAAACAAAAACGGAACGGGGCACTTCCCCAAATAAAGTAACAAAATGATTATGTCCATTGGATAGAGTGTCTTTTCCAATGAAAAACGATACCAAGAACAGTAATTCTGGTCGTGTAGTTTTTGTTTTAGGGCGCTGTGAGTGACACCATGTCAGGCTCCTATTTTGTTTCAATTTTCACCAAGTCAGTGCCTGTTAAACCGCACTTACTGCCCGTAATAACGAGCAATCCGCGCGCCATCCGCGCGTGCACTCAGCCGTGTGCCGAGAGAATGGGCATGATCGTTCAATGGTATTACGGGCAGGAAGTGCAATTTAACTGGCACTGACTTGGTAAAAATTGACAAAAATGGGCACCTGACAGGGTCTCACTCACAGCGTCCTAAAACAAAAACTACACGTCAAAAATTACTTTTTTTACTGTTCTTGGTATCGTTTTTCATTGGAAAAGACACCCTATCCGATGGACATAATCATTTTGGTACTATATTTTGGGAAGTTCCCCGTTCCGTTTTTTGGGGCCACCCTGTATAGCTTTCTTTTAAAGATGCATGCTACTAATATTGTCAACAATCTTTTTTAGGATGAGTCACGAACAGAGCTATTTAATAAGACGCACATTTTTTCCGAGATCGAATTTCTGGATCACGTTCAGGGGATTACTCCGCTCACCCGTGGAATAATAATAGTGCATTGTCATGACGGACGGACAGACAGGAAGAAACGGAAGAAAGAAAGAAAGAAAGAAAGGATATTAATGTTTTGTCGGTTTGTCTAGCTGCATATGAGTGTATCTATTTCACATTAATGTTGTGGAAGGTACTTCTCGATATTAGGGTAACCGCGGTCTATACCAATATTGATGCACTCCCATTTTCATGATTGTAGACTCGTATATAGCAAAATCCGAATCTTGAGACTCAGGAATTTCGATATCCATGATTATAGATTACTGAATTAGAATTCGGGGTCGGGATCAAAGATCATACAGCGAGGAGATCTATACTACACAGCGAGACGCCATTTTGATGTCGGCTAGTTTGCGCGCACTGCATGATGACACTGATTCAGTGTGCGCATTACGCACCGTGCGCAGTGCGTTCGCAAGATGGCGACGCGCATCTGATTTACGAATCCGAACTAGCTTTAAAGGGACAGACCCCCTTTTGCAAGCCAAATTTCAAAAGTTGCGAGGTTATTGTCGTATATGAAAGAAAATGTCATTTAATAGCATGCCTGAAAAAATCAGGGCTTGAAATCTCTTTTTCGTGGAGTTATAGACCTAAAACTAATAAACCGTCGTCCAACGTTTAATTGTGCATTATACGTGTATTCACCCGGTGAGAAAGTTTGCACACGGATTCCACGGAGTACCACATCGCTATGCGTGACCCCTACGTGACCCGCGCTAGCTACGTGACCCGCGCACAAATAACAACGGCATAAGCGAACACTAAACAAAATAACCAAAACCTCGCTTAAACTGACTACATGTAATTATATATTCTTCATTTTTGAGATCTTTTTCTGTGACATACCTTTACAAATGTCGGCTTCACAATACCTTTACAAGAATAAGTACAATATTGTTGTAATATTATGCTAAATCAGTTAAACTCCTTTATTGACCGATATATAAACACAACAAAAAAAGTAACTCCCCCCCTAAGCAAAATGGCGTAACTTTTTAACAAATTGGGTTTGAGCAACATATCTTGGCAGGAATGTTTCTAAAATGGTTGGCTAACGTCTCTGTGAAAATTAGCACCCATTAAAGGAAAAATGTCACTTTTCAAAAGTCACAAGAGTCAAAAAGTGAAAATTCTGCCTTTGATGTGTGGTCACTCATCCATGACTCGACGGACCAATTTAATTTTCACACATAAGTTAGTCAATAAATGTAGGAACAATCCTGCCGAGTTATTTTGCTCAAAACCTTTTCGTTAAAAAGTTATGTTATTTGATTAAGGGGGACTTATTTTTGTGTTGAGTTTAATTGATCAGTATTGTTGGAATAAACTCAACAAAAAAGTAAGTCTCCTCCTGATTAGAATAACATAACTTTTTAACAAAAATGTTTTGAGCAAAATAACTCGACAGGATTGTTCCTACACTTATTGACTAACTTCTGTGTGAAAATGAAATTGGTCCATCGAGTCATGCATGAGTGAGCACACATCAAAGGAAAGATTGGCACTTTGTGTGCTCACTCATGCGTGACTCAATTGACCAACTTCATTTTCACTCAGAAGTTAGTCACAAAGTATAGGAACAATCCTGCCGAGTTATTATGCTCAAAACAAGTTTGTCAAAAAGTGACGCCATTTTGATTAGGGGACTCACTTTTTTTGTTGTGTTTATGAATCATGCACGCTTTTGTAATACACACAACAACAAAAGTAAGTCCCCTTAATCAAAATGGCGTTACTTTTTGACAAAAATGCTTTGAGCAAAATAACTCGGCAGGATTGTTCCTACACTTTGTGACTAACTTCTGAGTGAAAATGAAGTTGGTCCATTGAGTCACGCATGAGTGAGCACACAAAGTGGCAATCTTTCCTTTGATGTGTGCTCACTCATGCATGACTCGATGGACCAATTTCATTTTCACACAGAAGTTAGACAATAAGTGTAGGAACAATCCTGCCGAGTTGTTTTGCTCAAAACATTTTTTTTTTAAAGTTATGTTATTCTAATCAGGAGGAGACTTACTTTTTTGTTGAGTTTATTCCAACAATACTGATCAATTAAACTCAACACAAAAATAAGTCCCCCTTAATCAAATAACATAACTTTTTAACGAAAGGGTTTTGAGCAAAATAACTCGGCAGGATTGTTCCTACATGTATTGACTAACTTATGTGTGAACATGAAATTGGTCCGTCGAGTCATGGATGAGTGACCACACATCAAAGGCAGAATTTTCACTTTTTGACTCTTGTGACTTTTGAAAAGTGAAATTTTTCCTTTAATGTGTGCTCACTCATGCATGGCATGGCAGATTAAATTCATTTTCACAGAGACGTTAGCCAATCATTTTAGAAACATTCCTGCCAAGTTATGTTGCTCAAACCCAATTCGTTAAAAAGTTACGCCATTTTGCTTAGGGGGGAGTTACTTTTTTTGTTGTGTTTAGTTTGATGGAGGGACGCATTCGTTTTTCATTCGTAGAATCAAAATTACAGGGCTGTTCGATCTGATTTTGTTTGTGTGTGTTACATTCATCCCCATCCGTCAACTGGAAACTGTTCAGACGTTTTGTAAAAGAGGGCCTGTCCCTTTAAAGGTGCACCTGTAAAGTGTCGAACTCCACAAAATTAATTTGAGCTTCCACATTTCTCTTTTACCGTGTTGTATGGCTTATGGTAAGAGAAGAATAAAATATGCCCCTTTAGTATGACAATATCTATCATTGATACTCATTCAGCTCAAGAGCGTTTATACACGGTCATAAACGTCATACTGTAATTAGTTGTAAAAACTTACGCAAATTTTCGCTTTTTTTAACCAGGAAAGCAAGGTTTTTTTCAATAAAACTTTCACACATTATTTGGACATATCTTACAATGATTTTGGTATAGGATTGAAGTCTCAAATGTAATTTTTGGCAATATCTGACACTTTACAGATGCACCTTTAAGATCAGGGTTGTTATGTTTTGAGTTGGGGGTCAACGACGTTTCGGGCATTATGTAGCAGACCAAAATGAAAAGATGTAGACTAAATGGGTGACAACCAGGCAAACATTAATCCCTCTATATTATGCTCACTATTAAATATGATGTTCTATTTCTGTCCGTGTGTTTATGCGTCTGGCCCGTCTGGTGTCAGTACGTGCGTGACTATGCGTGCATGCGTATTCCCAAATCAATGTCATTATTTGTATTTGCAGTATTAATAACACTAGTGAAGTATTATTTTACAAGGCTCATTTTCATGTTAACTTTGATTAATACAGATCGTTGCTATATAATAGTATATATTCATATCTATTATACATTTTATGTAATATAAAACCACACATGCAATGTGTAAATGAAGTCGATAGTTTGAATATTTTGTATATCCCTTATAATATTATAATTATACAAAAATAAGTCAGTGATAACTATTTCAGTTAGATAGTTATTTTGTTTTTACCTTTGTCATATGCTATATTGTTGGGGAAAGTAACAATGAGGTTTGTGAGAACCGCTAGAGTTTCCAAGTAATTTTTGAGGATTATAACTAGATCCCTTGAAGAAAAAAGGGAAAGTAAACGACAGTTAATATAAGGAAGCATTGTTGGTTCAGTGGTAGAATTCTCGCCTGCCACGCGGGAGACCGGGGTTCGATTCCCCGACAATGCAGTTCCTTTTATTTATTTATTTTATTTTGACTACCTCCTTATATTTTCATCTACCATGTATACGCCAACAAATTATTTCGGATGCTCTTTCTGCACCAGAACTTCACCATAAATATAAAGAGAAAAGTGATGAATGGTTGGTATACTAGTTTTGTGATCTGATATGTCCTCTGACACTGAGTATTGGGAACAGTTTTACGTGAAATCGATGTTATATGGCCGAGTGATGAGCGAAAATCAAAGTGATATTTCTAACTCAATGCACTGAATTTGTACACATTTATCATGGCTGTAACTATCCAGTAGATAATTAAAAATCTGAACACTTCAATCATAAATATCGTTATAACGGAAGATAGATTTGGAAAACCGAAACCTGGTCTCTGGTAATACGAATACAATGAGGTATATTATGTGGGAACCGCTATAGAGTTCCAAGTAATTTTTGAGGATTTTGACAATGTTACTAGATCTCTTGAAGAAAAAAGGGAAAGTAAACGACAGTTAATATAAGGAAGCATTGTCGGTTCAGTGGTAGAATTCTCGCCTGCCACGCGGGAGACCGGGGTTCGATTCCCCGACAATGCAGTTCCATTTATTTATTTATTTTATTTTGACTACCTCCTTATATTTTCATCCACCATGTATACGCCAACAAATGATTTCGGATGCTCTTTCTGAACCAGAACTTCACCATTAATATAAAGGGAAAAGTGATGAATGGTTGGTATACTAGTTTTGTGATCTGATATGTCCTCTGACTCTGAGTATTGGGAACATTTTTACGTGAAATCGATGTTATATGGCCGAGTGATGAGCGAAAATCAAAGTGATATTTCTAACTCAATGCACTGAATTTGTACACATTTATAATGGTTGTAACTATCCAGTAGATAATTATAAATCTGAACACTTCAATCATAAATATCGTTATAACGGAAGATAGATTTGGAAAAACCAAAACCTGGTCTCTGGTAATACGAATACAATGAGGTATATGTGGGAACCGCTAGAGTTCCAAGTAATTTTTGAGGATTTTTACGATGTTACAAGATCCATTGAAGAAAAAGGGGAAAGTAAACGATAATTATATAAGGAAGCATTGTTGGTTCAGTGGTAGAATTCTCGCCTGCCACGCGGGAGACCGGGGTTCGATTCCCCGACAATGCAGTTCTTTTATGCCAATCGAATAGTCTACTTTTGTATTTATTTATTTGATGTTGACAATCCCTTTAAATTTTAATCACTTTTGGACAAATCTTAAAGGACAATATGAAATCCAGACAAATTGTTGTTTGCACTATAAGACACTAAATATAATTAATAGTCTCTGAAAATTTGAGCACAATCGGTCAAGAAATAAGAAAACTATGGCTCTTTGAAAAGAGCCATGTATTTCTTCGAGTGACTCAAATTGGCAACGCACTCTGGCAAAGTTGTGGACAACTCCCCATACATTTTGTACACAAAATTTCAGTTTTGTTCAATTTTCTCAAAATTTATGTTTACCCTTCGTTCGAGTTCAACATATGTTTTGTAGAATGCTTTTATACATAACAGTTGGGGGAGTTGGGGGAATGGAAAAATGTGACTATGAAGAAAACTGTAAAAATGGGAACATTTGTGTACAAAACATATGGGGAGTTGTCCACACACTTATCAGAGTGCGTTGCCAATTTGAGTTCCCCATAGGAATAAATGGACATCTTCAAAGAGCCATAGTTTTCTTGTTTCTTACCCGATTATGCTCTACCTTTCAGAGATTATTCTTCTTAATCTCTTCAAGTCTATGAAAGCATCTTTTTGCTTGGGTTTCATTGCCCTTTAAGTATGATATTAATGGACTTTTTTGGGGGAAAATATAATAATAATTGTGATATTTTATTATAATCTTTTTAAAGGTTTCGTTTACTCATATCTCATAACTCATATCGTAGTATCAGAGAGATACTATTATTTGTTGGTAGATCATTTTGCTATGACCTGAAGTAAAAAGGGGGTGAAAGTGATGGGTCATTCGCGGTCACGTACTCCGGCCCCTCTGACTAGTACTGCCGACCGCGCTGCGCGCCACGCCGCTCCACACCCGTCACATCGCGGCGCGAGCTGCATCCATGAACTGATGAATGCGGGAGCTGTGAGAGTGGAAATATTCATTGGTTTATTAATGAGATGGCGCGGCCAGCCCGATCAAATCGCATCACGCAATAAGGGGGTCGGGTTTCCACTCCACTCGACTGATAACTTATCAATGGATTGATGGCGCTAAGATGGTCAAAGATGGTGCTAGACATAAGGTGGATTAAGAAATTAAAGGGATCTAGTATAGGTTTCCCCATCCATGTTAACACCTTTGTCATTCAATTTCATACATTTGTACTTTTGCATTCGAATTAGAATGATAATTGACGAAATTGAAGTTGGGATTTATACGCTCTTTTGATTTCTCGGGACGAAATTGAAGTACAAAATGTATGAAATTTAATGACAAAAGTGTTAAAATGGATGGGAAAACCTATAATAAACATTGTCAAAATCCACAAAAAACTTTCTTAGAACTCTATAATAGTGTTCTCACATAGGTACATCGTTGCATTTGTATTACTGCAACAGAAGCAGGGAGCACGTTTCGGTTCTCCGAATTTCTCTTTCGTTAGAAAGATATTGATATGATTGAAGCGTTCGGATTTGGAAGTCTCTAGTGGAGACTTTCAACTGTGTACACAGTAATAAAAGCGCAATGAGTTAATTAGCAAATGCCACTTTGCATTTTTCGCTCAGTAATAATCGGATTATGACATTCATTTACCGTGGTATTTTCGAACACATCACTCAGCGGACAGATAACAAAAATACACATTTTTATCAACCCTATATACATCATATTTTGCACATGTCAACAAAGTTACTAGATGCCTATATAAAGGCGAGTTTGGGTGATTGGTGTAGCCACACGGCTCAACCTATAGGACGCGGTTTAGGAGGGACAGGGTTCCCGCCTGTGTCCTGGGGAGTAGCGTAGCATGGTCGGGGGAGGGGGCACACCATTATGTTTTACTTTATTTTTCACACAAATTATCCCCTTATGATTTTATTGTTTTGACCAAGGTATTGGGGGTTTTCACAAATATTTGAAGTTGAACTCAAATCCTAAGTTAGACAAAGAAATTATGGAAAGCCATTTGTCATGTTTGTTGCAGCTTAAAATTGATAAACAAAATTATAAAACGCGATATGTATAATATTGTGCTCAAAACCATAATGGTTTCCAATAATGAGAAGGTTATTTTGTCTCCATGTTTTTAATGTAACATTTCTTTAAGATCCTGCTTTTACTTGAGTTTTCATTCCGATCTTACCCTGACCCTTGACCGAGATCAATAACTAACCAAGGGGGTGTTTTACTAAACGCTAAAATCGATTTTAGCATCTTCTTAATCACTCAAATCGATCCTAAAATTGAAATAGTGTTTAGTAAAACACATTACATTCCCTACTAGATGTTTTCATTGTCATATAGTTAATACAGGACCCACCATGCGGGGTTAGCTTTGTTGCGCTTCTTCAACATCTACGTTAGACGGGTGCGAATTCAGAACAGTGAACTTTCATCCCATCGGATCGTTTTGAACGAAAAAAACATATACTTTCAACTGAAAAAAACACGATGTTTTATGTATTGAATTGAATTGAATTGAATTTTATTAACCACTTTCATAAAAACATGCAAATACAATATATACACACAAGTACAATTTACATAAAAATTTACATAAAAAGTACACATTCGTGCACAGAACTGGGCTAATATGTATATATATCTGATATTTGTCCGGCCATGTATACTTATATTAGAGGCTCGATTATAAAATAATAATGGAGATTATATAAACAAGATATATATTATATAGCCTACAAGTGAGAAATGGACCAATACATACACATTCGGCTTCTTGCAATTTAATTTAAATTTACATATAAATCGCCAACATGGTCAATATTGGGCTTAAAGGTCATAAAAAGTACACATTCGTGGACAGATCTGGGCTAATATGTATATATATCTGATATTTGTCCGGCCAATTAGGTTGAAAATAGTGCGTTTAAAACGTATATGACCGATTTATACCCAGCTGAAATCGCACCTTTCGTGGCATTACTGTCAACAGTACTCGTATAACCCAGTTCTTAAAGGGATAGTTGAGTTCTGGTAAGGAGAGTACAGTTTTAGTGAAACTGAATTTTAGTAACTAAAACCTGCATCATTACATTACAAACTAATAGTTATAACTAGAAAGGAACACAAAATTACAAATGACGTAGTAAAGATCATGTTATCATTCAAAAAGAGCCGTTAAAACGTAAGAGGGCGCTCTCTAAACACTCATCGGTTTCAACCATTTTGAATAAAATATTGTGCATGTGATGCTTTGTTGAAATAGTGATTAGATAGAGAAATAACCAACAACTCTTTAAATACCTATTTTGTAACTTTTTTGAAAAGAGGAAGCATTTTTTTGAATTTTTAACGGCTGGTTCAAAATTCTCTAATAAACCCGGGGCCCGGGTTTATTACAAATTGTTATATTTATGGATATTTCAGCCGTTTCTGAACCGATTTTGATCAAACAAAGATGATTTTATTGTTTAAATATTATGCTCTTTCAAATTTTACACTCAGTTTTTCATTACCTCACAAACCAATTAAGTAGTCTAGCGCCCTCTCTACCAAAACTCAACTTTCCCTTTAAGTCGACTCGCCGCACCCCCGCAAATCGTCCAGTTGCATTGGTTAGGTCTGGAGTCGACCGGCTAGGTCTGCGCAGAAAAAGACAAACAAAAAACAATATAAACAACAGTCAGATGAAACGAAGATTTTAATAAGCGACCAGATTAAATAGAACGTGTTATTGGTGATCCCCCTCTCGACCCAAAATGCGATTGATCTTTTTGAATACATCTAACTTGTTCATCACCTGTTTCTCTCTTTTCTACGGATTGGATGAAGAGTGCAACATGGGGGAATGTCGGGGGGGGGGGGGGGGTGGTAAGACACGCAGACACAAATACACACATACATGCACACACACACACACACACACACACACACACACACACACACACACACACACACACACACACACACACACACACACACACACAGACAAACAAACCCTTACATAATATGAACTCACAGGCGTTTTTTCGTATATGTTACCATTCAAGAAGATAGTATAAATTGTTATACTATCTTCCTTTTGGTTCATCATCCCTGCATGCGCTCTCTCCAAAACACAATCGGGTTTGTTTTCCTCTGGGATTCAAATTATGAATGATTCGTATAACATAACCTCCTTTATAATTTACATGTTTAAGATGATAATTATCTGTTAATTTTTGAACTATCAATTAAACTGTGTGTGTCCCATGCAATTTGTTCGCACCCGTTTCGTTTTTTTCTGCTACAACTGTTTGATTTTATTTGTTAAAAAGAGTATAGGAATCAGTTAAAACGAACATTTTCATGTATATAAACCAAAAAGTATATTCTTGATACAATTTCGAGAAGAAAAATAAATAAAATCGCTCCCTATAATTAATTCAAAACCGAAGTTTCTGGCGTGATCTGAACAGCCGCCCGGGAGCTTGTGAACGGCCATTTCCCTGTTCTGCGGCGCGTGAGGTTCGGCCGATGTGACAGTGTGCTCCCGTTGTCTCCCGCACCCCTGGGAGTACATCCAGAGATCCCATCAACTCCGTACGGTCTCCGTTCTTCTTCATCATCATCATCATCATCATCATCTTCTTCTTAACTTGTCATCTCTTTTTCTCTCTTCTCTTACCCTTCCTATCTACTAACAGTATCTCCCTACATTTGTTTGTTTTATTTATATTAATATATCCGCTTGACCGCCTATATATTTCCTCCGGCGCTCTAAATCTCTCTCGATCTATCTTTTACTAATGTCTCTATAGCATGTAAAATATTAAATCTGGTATTTTATGTCTATCGTACTCTACAAAATGTTTCTACTTTACTCGTTCTTATCCTCACTTTTCTTCTTCTTTCTCTTCTTCATCATCATCATCATCCTCATCCTCATCATCATCATCATCATCATCATTATCTTTTTTCTTTTTCCATTCTATCGTAGCCTAGTTCTCTGTGTCTCTTTCATTTCAATAGGACCTTCCACCACCCCCAACCAATTCCGTCCCGTCCCGTTTTGTGTCCCGTCCTGTCCTGGCGTTCCGACCCGGGCTCTTTCCCGTTATTGATTCAGCTCCCCTGTCGTGCGCAGCTGTGGGAACAGCGATCCCTTAGTGGCCCGACCTTAACTCGTTCCGTCCCTGTGCTGGAGCCAGCTCGCGCCCTGATGTACATCATGTTTATACATCGAGAGTTGGAGACGTATCATGGTTGAGACAAGTTTGGTGTATTATGACTTAATAATATCAACAAAAGCACACAACTGCTCACACCACACACGCGAAGCCAATATTCCCCGGTATTGATTTTGATGATCATCAATGACTGTATTACATTGAATGGCGAGGGGTGATGGATGACCCCTATGTTTCACACCGCACATCAGCTTCGAAGATTTAATTATTCCAAACGAAAATATATAATAATTGTTGTCCACGCACGTCGGAAAGTGCAAGAACCTCGGTGTTTCTGTGTTTAGGCACCTCTATAATTGTATAGTAATCCAATCATTAGTATTTTTCTTTGGAATTATAGGCTACAATATTATTATTATTCGTATTTATATTGTTTCAGATAAAAAAAAAAAAACGAATACAACATGCATGGAGCAATATCTCGGATTCAGTAAGCAACGGGTTAAAATGACGTAGATGAGACCGTACTGAAACATTTCATTTTTAAATACATATTTTTGTATCATTACTTTCCGAATAAATATTACATGCAGTGTGAATACACAAAACATACATAATAATAATATCGTGCAATTCAAACAACATATTAAGGTAATAAACAACCATACTGCACGTTTTCGCTCACATGATATCATGTAAGAATGTTTTTGTGCATAATGGAAAGGAACGATGTATTTTGTACTATTTTGATCTTATATATGAATTGGATTTTTATAATTTACGTATTAATGTGGTGCCATCCAGCGATGAGAGCACTAAACATTCGCAGACGATTCTCCTCTCGGGACTGATTAAACATTATGTTGCGACTTCGTTTAAACATTTTTAAAGGCAAGATGAAGGGCGAGCTAGGAAAGGGAGAATGTTTTCGGAAAGAAAATGGCAGTGAGAGATTGAAGCGTTAACCCGCTTCCTGCTAGATTTTTTATAATTCCTATAAAGTTAAAGGGGTAGTTCAGTTTTGGTAGAGAGGGCGCTGCACATCACAATTTTTTTGTGAGGTAATGAAAAACTGAGTGTCGAATTTGAGAGAACATGCAATTTTAATGGCAGAATAAACTTTATTTGGTCAAAATCGACCAAGAAACGGCTGAAATATCAATAAATATATCCGATCTTATACTTATTTGGGGCCCAAATAATTAGACGATTTTTTTCAAAAATGCTTGCACTTTTTCAAAAAATTTCAAAAGCGTTTTTTAAATAGTTGTTGATGATCTCTCTATTTAATCATTATTTTAATAAAACATCACATGCATAATTTTGTATGAAAAATGGTTGAAACCAATGCCTTTTTAGAAAGCGCCCTCTAGTGTTTTTAATGGCTCTTTTTGAATGATAAAAGGCTTTTTACTTAGTCGTTTGTAATTGTCTATACCTTTCGAGCATGGTGGAGTTATAACTATTAGTTTATAATGTTACTGTCCTACTACAGTTCAGCCTTACCAAAACTGTACTACCCCTTTAATATAATATAGGCGGATCTGACCCACTATAGGATCCCGTAGGCAATGGGTTAACGATGACATGGGCCCCGTTGCAGAAAGAGATATACAATCGATTGTAAGTTACAATTGATTGAATACATGTCAGAAAATTTACGCGTTTCAACCAATCAGATTTGCGCATCTAGAACACGTGATCTGTCTTACAATTAATTGCAACTTACAATCGATTGTATCTCTTTCTGCAACGGGGCCCAGGTGACACAACCGACCAGATTTCTCACAAATTTGAACGGGGCATCGTAACTCATTAATTGTATGTGGTAATAAACTCCAGCTCGATTTAATGCTACACCTAATGTGTGGGTCATATCAATAGTGATGTGTATTAGTTTAAAGGGACATACCCTCTTTTGCAAGCCAAATTTCAAAAGTTGCGAGGTTATTGTCTGATATGAAAGAAAATGTCATTTAATAGCATGCCTGAAAAAATTAGGGCTTGAAATCTCTTTTTTGTGGAGTTATAGACCTAAAACTAATAAACCGTCGTCCAACATTTAATTGTGCATTATACGTGTATTCACCCGGTGAGAAAGTTCGCACACGGATTCCACGGAGTACTACATCGCTGTGCGTGACCCCTACGTGAAAAAATTCGTCCATGTATTATATTTTGTAAAAACACTCAATTTTCTTTAAAACTGTCCCACCAATATAGCTCAAACATCTACCCCCCCCCCCCCCCCCCCTCTCATACCCCTTGGACCATTTCGAGTACTTTTTACCACAAAACGACATAAAAACCTCTGAGTATGAAAGTTCATCTGTATTGGAATTTCATAAGAATTCGGAGGTAAGTATTTGTATTGTGAGCAAGAGTTTGAAATGCTATAATTCTTACGACATTAAAACTATATTTTATATGTAAACAGTATAGCTAAATCCCATCGTGTAACATAATAATACAAGATTTGTATTTATATAGCGCCTTATAATATACGGTATGGTACAATATCATCTCTATACACCGTGTCTCAGATAAAACGAAACCGGGTTTCATGGCAGAAATTTTCTGTCATAATGAATAATTTCCTTGATGATATATATATGTCTGAAAAGCTCTGTGTCTCTTCTTTCATTTGATGTACAACTTATGGCACATAATTCAAGCATGACTGAATTAGAACAATGGAAAGTGGTGTTACCAATATTCCATTTGCACGCATAAATTTTAAGTTTGGGGGAGTTTTAAGGGTTGTAAACGTACTTATTTTTAAAAAGGGCAAACACCACATGAAAGTTCATATTTGTATCTTTTACATGACACCTCATGCTAAAAAAATTAATGAGTTATGCCAGAGAACGAGTACAATGAAACCATGCCTGATTTCTGCCCAAATGAGTGAAAGTTGAGTAAGAAGTCGCTCACCTTTCCTGACAATGGACTTTGATGCATGAGTGAATTTACACAAACATGGGGATCAGGGAAACCATGGGAAACGGGCTAGATCAGGAAAATTACCCATTTGGGCTGGAATCAAGCATGATTTCATTGTACTCGTTCTCTGGCATAAATCATTTATTTTTTAATCATGAGGTGTCATATAAAAGATAAAATTATGTATTTTTATGAGGTGTTTGTCTTTTCTCAAAATAAGTACGTTTACTACCGTTAAAACTCACCCCAAAACCTCACCCAAACTTGCAATTTCTGCGCGCAAATCGAATTTTGGTAACACCTCTTTCCATTGTTCTAATTCAGTCTTGCGTGAATTATGTGCCATAAGTTGTACATCAAATGAAAGAAGAGACACAGAGCTTTTCAGACATATATATATCATCAAAGAAATTATTCATTATGACAGAAAATTTCTGCCATGAAACCCGGTTTCGTTTTTTCTGGGACAGTCTGTATTATATTATTTATACTATGTATGTTTTGATGTTCAATGTACACTGATCCTTTCAGCACTGCTGCTGATCAGTTTGAAATGTATACCAAAATAAATAAATAAATAAATAAATAAATATATAGTTAGACTGTAATTGTATAATGATACATTGAGGAAGCATGATTCATTGTAAAATTACAGTCGAAGTATTTAAAGAAAAGACCAGCAAAATTGATTGTGGTTGAAATACAATTGATTAATTTGGTTAAGGCTCCATCACTAGCTATACCATGTTATTCCAAGTATGTACGAAGACGTTCTGTCTAGTGATACTAATATGAACGAATAAAACAAATACAATTATATAATCCCGAATATTTGACTGAGTTTTTGTTGTTGTTGATATCTGAAAGATACAAATTTTTCTTATATGTGTACTATTTCCTCATTCATTGCTCAACAGAGAACAGTGGCGGATATTATGACGTCGCGCTTCCTCAAACAGATACTAGTAACCATGCTAACAGAGCAGGTACAATTTAACTTGTTTATTTTTAAATACCGAGATTCAAGAAAAAAATGGATGAGAAAATATGGGAATCATGATAATGTCACGCAGAGTATTTAATTTAATAACATTTTGCCATAGTTGACTAATGAACGGGAAGTATCATGGTATATATTTACCTCAGAAAAGTTATAAGAGGGCTGGTATATTCTATCATGAATTAATCGTACCATTTAATAACAAAATAATACAGAAGCAGCTGTGCATTCATTATTCAAACATAAATATCACATATGCTGTGTATTATATATTTTTTTTATATCTAAACGATAATGCGAATTATTATATTACAATACCAATTCATCGATATATACATTATATTCCACTGATTAACATCATTGACATCTTTAATGTACATGTCTATAATTATTTCAGCAACAAAAATGATTTCATTAAACATGTTAAACATGAATACAATTTTGTTTTCACAGAGCCTCAATCTAGCGACACACATTTCGTGCGATCATTTTCCAGAGCTCTCTCAAGTTACATGTTTGTCACCATGGTAACAACCGGCTTGGTAACGACTTGGATACAACTAGACAGGTGGCATTGACTCTCCTATCCATCATCAATTATAATGATAACGGTTGTTTGATATTATGCTATTAAAGTGTCATAACGCTTCATAATAATGGTGGCTATATTGACCTAGTAGTAAAAAGGTGAACATTGATGTTATAAAAATTAAGATTTCTATCACAGATCGTTAGCGTAAAGTATCCAAGTTAAACTACACGGAGGATTGTGTATCCGAAGAGCGATCCTAAACGCTTTCCAATCTAATCTGAAATATCTCCATAGTAAGGGAGACATTTACACAATCAGAACCCCTTTAATCCTTATGTTACCATAATTCAAACAAAGCTGTACAAGAGAGGTGTGAACACTTTCATCCTTATGTTACCATAATTCAAACAAAGCTGTACAAGAGAGGTGTGAACACTTTCATCCTTATGTTACCATAATTCAAACAAAGCTGTACAAGAGAGGTGTGAACACTTTCATCCTTATGTTACCATAATTCAAACAAAGCTGTACAAGAGACTGAGGTGTGAACACTTCAAGTGAGTTTGGTTGAATTTGACAAAGTCAATGAGTCAATATAGAGACTACAATCAGCAGTATGGTATGCTGAACCTTTTTTCTCCTATTTGAAATTTTTACAGCGCATAGAGACATTATGTGATAAGCGCGATATAAATGCATTATTATGACATGTATTATTATTATTATTATTATTACAATCAATCCAGCACATGAGGTGTATTTCCACTCTTTTAGGGAGTGATTCAGCCAGTCACGTGTGTGAAGTGCATAGTGGTAAGGAAGACCGTTCTTTTTCTCATGGATACCCATTGTTCACATCCGGGTTAAGAACAGCAATATGTATTCAATAACAATTCATTCTGCATATATATGTATGTACTTATGTGTGACTATTTTAATTACACCTTCAATGGATTATGAAATAGACAGACATTGCGTTTCATCCATTTATGAGCCAAAATTATTAAGTTGGGAGATGATTGACAAATGTGAAGGGAAATAATTCAAGAGATAATCTAAAAACAAAGATCTTAAATATAAATACATGTTCTAGGAGTTATATTGATATTTCAATCTTCAGGCAAGATAAATGAGTGAGAAGAAATAGGATCCCCCATTTCAGATCCATTTCACAGTGGATCTGCACAGTTCTTCTCCATGGCTATTATGTCTATAAAATGAATTGCTTTGTTACATCTCAAATAAAATGGTTCAATAATTATACGTTATTTACAAAAGTACTGTTGTTCTGTAATATAAGTACCCTAAAGAAACATACACACCTCAATATATAACATGAAACCCTATATTTACATACTAGATGCCAGATGAGATGGTTTAAAGCCTTTCGTAACCGTCTATAATGAACTAATATTGATGGGTAACCGATTGAATCTTCTTTGCTTCTTATTATTTATTAACATTTGTGGACAAATTTAATAAAAAAATAAAAATCAAAATATGGAACGTTCCATTTTCATATACATATAGGCATGTGTACAAAGTTGGACAAAGAAACCTGCTTTTATCTGAAGTAAAACAAATGTGGATTAAGCGCTTTTTGGAATTAATCTCTTCAAACGTGTTCCATTCATGAGTCGAACACGTGCACAAACACCTTCTGAACTGTTGTCGTTGCATGGTTTGCATGGTTGCATGGTTGTCGTTGCATGGTTGCATGGTCGTTGCATGACTTTAGCTGCATGGACGCAGGACTATTCTGGTTTCTCCTCCGACGTACGGTATGCCTGACCCCGAAAGAAATAAAGAAAATAATGCAAATGTCACATATTACTTGAGGGTATTGATAGAAGATTTGAAATGTTCGCAACTACTTTGTTTTTGTACATATCTATTCTGAAAAAAAACCCCCGTACTAATATTAAACCAAGTGTAACTCTCGCAAAACTTTTATTACATCGCCGTGCATGCATGTGCTTACTTTGTACAAACGAATGCAAGCTTTGTTTGGAGTCATAATGAAATACCAATCGTGATCGATTTGTTTCTTCTTATAGGGATTGTAACTTTGTTTACATGTGCAAAAACTGACGAAATACATATGAATGGTGTATAAATGTGATCAAATATTTCCTTTGAGTGATTTGTTAATGTCCATGGTAAACGAATGTCAATATGAGCGGGTATATAATAAGCCAAAATGCAAAGTGACATTCACTAACTCATTGCACTGACGTAACACTGCAATAGAGCATTTCAAATCGGGACACCTCGACCATAATACATGTAGTACATAATAAGTGATAATAATACGAATTGTCAAATACAATGGTATGTGACAACCGGTAGAGTTATAAGTACAATGGTATGTGACAACCGGTAGAGTTATAAATACAATGGTATGTGACAACCGGTAGAGTTATAAGTACAATGGTATGTGACAACCGGTAGAGTTATAAGTACATTTTGACGATTTCGATATGTTCCTAGATCAATTTGATATTTCAGCGCTACACACTTACATCAAACATATACAGAATATACAGAATACAATAAACAATCAATCAATCGCTGATTTAATCTAATAATAGCAATAGTAAGAAGACAAACTATACCGCTTTTTTCGCGAGGACAGTTGCGGTTCCAACGGCTGTCCCCACCGCAGCCCCGACCAGAAAGCCGACGGGGCCCAGAAAAGCACCGATGCCACCGCCTATCGCTGCAGGACCTAACACACTTGCAGCTATTACTGCATCCTTTTTTCTTTTTTCCTGCATGGACATGAAACAAGCATATTACATTTTTCTTCTATTCAAGATCAACGTGTTTAATTAAAGCTTATATCTTACTCAACACACAGTTGGACATTTGCACTAGAGAATTCCAGATCCCCTCACTTCGTTCATGAATATCTTTACAGCTGAAGATAAATTTGGAAATCCGAAACTTATACATGCATCTAGTAATGAAGAATATTAAAATTCAATGTGGCATGTGTGAACCACTATAGATATAACTCAATTTCATCTTTAGTTATATGTCTTGATAACAATAAACTACTGCTTCAAACATCATCATTACATTGTGAATTTGTCAATAACTGTATGGCTAGTATGCTCCCCATGGAGTTGTGAAAGTACGCAATATCATTGTGCGGGTTTGAACTGTACCTACATGATGACCATGGGTTTTGAGCTTAGAAACCCCATGTTTAGCGATATATAAACGTTATTAAAAGTTATAAAAAGTTATTATTATTATTATCAATATTATTATTAATGAATGGGCTCACAAAATTATACATTTTAATATAACATCAACATTATAATACAGAAATGCATAGATATAAAAGCGGTGAGAAAGTCAGGTGTAACTTACCACTTGTTGTCTTTTCTTCTGTAAAAGGCGGAAGAGAATAAAAGAACAAATACCTTGTTCAATATTCAACCAAATAAAGACTACAATAAGCAATGGAAGCATAAACATATAGCGCCTTTATCAAACTTATATTTAAAATAAATTTTAAACTAACATTTACATTTACATATTGATTGGGCTATTTGTCAGCAATAAATCATTGCCTTTTAAACATATGTGACCGGCTCTAACTAATTGGTCAATAATTGGCAAAGATATGATCGTTTCAAGTTTACAATTATAGGTTTATTACACACAATGTGTGAACTTAAAATGCCCATTTCTTCAAAACATGAATTACCGACAAGTGCCGGGTTTTGCTATAGCCGGTCACTCATATAAACACAAATCTGTTTCAAAAATAGCAACAAAATTGTAATAAACCTTTTCGTTCTGCTCCCAGAATTGGATGTTGAGTTCTCCCATCTTCAGACACTCCCAGGTGAACCGCAGCATCTCATCCCGTTGCTTAGTTACCGCATCCTCTGGAGCAGACCACTCGAACACCCGGATGTTATCCAAAGGGATGTCGGTCGTTTGAGAAATCTCCATTCTCAATGCCTCGGCACTTTCTTCCGCGACTTCTTTTAGAATGACCGCAACCATGATCTTCCTTCCTAGTTTGATAGTGATTATGAAAATAACAACATATTATGGCAACCTTGGGCAATGTTGTTGATTGTCTCCTGTGTCACCCCCTCTTCTCTTTCACTGTTTTAGTTTTGAATGATGGCGATTATGGTTCTCTTCCTAGTCAGATAATTACATATTTGAATTAAAGGGATCTAGTAACTTTGTTGACATGTGCAAAAAGCGATGAGTGGTTGATACAATGTATATTGTTGTTATCTGATATATGTCAACTGGGTGTTGTGTGAAAATTTCAAGTTAAATGGAGTTTATATGGCCGAGTAATGAGCAAAAATGCAAAGTGACATTCACCAACTCATTGCACTCCCTTTGTACACGGTTCTGACGATCCGTTGGATAATTTGACATCTGAACACTTAAACCGTAAATATCTTTTTAACGAAAGGGAAATTTGAAAAACCAAAACCTGTCCCATGCTTTTTTTGTTTGTTACAACAAGGTATGAAGGAGTGAATTTATTTCAATACGAAATCATTATTTTGCTCTGGTTCATAACGTTATGGACCAGAGCAAAATAACAGTGATTTCCTATTGAAATCTATATATTCGGATGGTCATACCTCAGCAAATACGTCACATATTAAATTGATTGTTAACATTTGGACATAATTTATAATGCTCTTTCGGAAAATGAAGTTAAACTTGAGAAATTCTAAAAATATATTTCCATGAAATCACAGCTATGGAACTCTATAACCCAGGGTTCATATTAGATTCACATATCAGATTCATACGATCATATTTCAGTTTCAGTTCGATAACAAAGTAAACGAAGAAAGCATTTAATGAGTAAACTTATTTCTCCTAGAAATAAAATATAGTTTATAATTATTTACTTCCTCAAAAATAAAGGGCCAGTAAAAAAAGGCAGTGAGTAAACAAGACATGTGATGCTGATGGTCTCTGATTTATAGCTTATAGTGTGTTGGCGTAGAACATAAGTAAAACTCACCATATATGTCATTGACTCTCTTTGCTATTTCAGACAGGAAGCTTGTAGCAAGATCCGATGTGCGCTTTTCGCTATAAAGTAGATTTTAAATGTGATGAGGATGAACAGGATATATGCATACAAACAATGAATAACATGTGTAATATTTACATATACGGAAATGATTGTTGGTATATTCTGCAGCTATTCTATGTTTTTGGTTAAAGCTCCTCACCTGCAGTATAATATATTTAAAAAGGTTGCTACAGAGGCCTTTTGTGTTGATGAATTGCAAAAGGTATGTAATGGTAATAGTTGTATCTATTGTGTAAAGCGTTATTGCTATACATGATATGAGTAAGATGACTTATTGAAATGATTGTTGGTATATTCTGCAGCTATTGTAAGTCATAGGTTAAAACTCCTGAATTACATTATCAATAATAATAATTAAAAAAATGATGATACAGACGCACAAGTTATGTTATGGTAGTATTATCTATCAAATAAAACGTCATTGCAACGTCCGCTTTGAATATATAGTATACAGGTATGAGTATTATTACTTTTAAGCTAACTTTGAAATTGTCTTACGAAATTTATTATAAACTCAAACCCTTTGATAAATTGCAATGTTTATATAGCAAAATGTTTCACAGTTATCAACTGTATTTCTAACGCTTTCTTCAGATAAAGAATTTGCTTATATGTACAACGTGTACACCAAACGTTATTCAATTATTGAAGATTTTCAGGGCAAAAACTATGCATAATATGCTTACTAATAGTACACGAACACTGGACAGTGAATCTGTATCCCTGTACTTTGTCCTGGTGGTGGCTTCCCCTCTGTAAATAAATGTACACAGTCAAAAAGATGAAGTCTTGTAAATAAAACAAGTGGTTATTTGATATAGCGCTAATCACGTAGCGTAGCGTAATACATCATCGCAGATAATAGAATGTTGACATATTCAAGAACTAACAAAGTGTTGATACATTGTGTATTTCTTTGATCTGATATGCCCACTAATGGGATACCTTAGAGGAAAAGTCGTGACACAATGGACAAAAACGGCATTTTCAGCAAAGTTTTGTCTTCATATATACTATTTAAAAAAGTGGTTGCTCCAAAAATCTAATGATCGGATCATGTTAAAAATGGCGGCCATCTTGCATTTTGGGTGGATCATTATTTTGTTGCTTGTTTCTTGCCATTCAGATGGAATAATATATCATTCTGCACAATATGAATACATTATAATACAAACTGATCAAAAAACGTACATATCAGTCCACACAATCACACATACACACCCACCCACATACACACATACACAAACAAACACACGCATACTCAGCAATATACGTACATACCAGTAACTTACGGATTGTGTCCAGGAGTTTGTCAATGTCGGCTTTGTCGAAGTCTTTCATCATGCGCACTTCGACCAGGTTGATATGCTCGGTCAGTTTGTGTTCCACTAACGGCCCAGGGTCCGCCTGCCGGGCGTCAGGCATACCAACCTCCTTCGACAGCTCTTCAAATGCACCTAGTATATGGTAACCGTATATAGAATTTAAATTATAGCAATAACGGCATAAAGAGGAGGATGAAGAAAAGGAGAAGTCTGGAGAAAGAAGATAAATAGAAAACGATGAAACAGTCCGCCAGTATTTATTCCACCCATTGCCCAGGACCCTTGTCGTGTATTGGGCATACCGACATCCTCAATGAGCTTTTTATACTCGCTTTTACTGATACATGTAATACATGGCTGATATGGTATCAAGAGGAGAAGGAGGATGAATAAGATGAAGAAGAAGAAGAAGAATACGAAGAAGAAGCAGAAAAAGATAATTACAATAATGATGATGAGAATAAAGAAGTACAGGTGGACAAGGAAAATACGGAGGATAAGAAAGAGAAGGAAGAAGAGACGAATGAAACAGAACAGAAAAGAAGACATATTGACGATGATAATGATGATGATGATGATGATGATGATGATGATGATGATGATGATGATGATAATGGTGATGTTGGTAATGGTGAAAATGATGATGATGAAAATGGTGATGTTGGCAATGGTGATAATGATAGTGATGATTATGTTGGTAATGGTGATAATGATGATGGTGATGTTGGTAATGGTGATAATGATAGTGATGATTATGTTGGTAATGGTGATAATGATGATGGTGATGTTGCTGATGGTAATGTTGGTGATGGTGATGATGATAGTGATGGGGATGTTGGTGATGGTGATGTTTATGATAATGATGATGATGATGATGATGATGATAGTGATGGTGATGTTGGTGATGATGATGATGATGATAGTGATAGTGAGGATGGTGTTGGCGATGATGGTGATGATGATGATGGTGATGACGAAGAGGGTGAGGAGGAGAAAAAAAGCTAAACCATACGAATTATAAGTCACAGTCAATACAAAACAGCAGATATTTTATATTTGTTCACCTTTGACGGCAGCATTGGTTCGGTTGATGATGGCAGACTTTCCAGCTCCAACCACGCCACTGTACCCGATATTGACGGTCGGTTGCTCAATGACGATCCCTGTCGCGTTGTCCACCTCATAATGCTCGATATCATCTGCTAGTTTGGGTTGGGCTAGAAGAGAAAAGCGATTGAGGTGTAGAGAACATGATGAGCCAGATTGGTGTAGATATGAATAGTCAAACACGTATTTAAGGGATCTACACACTAAGTCAAACAAGTTGAATTAAGTTAACGGCGAAAGGTGTAGATATTAAAGGCCAATTACCAAAACAACTTTTAATATCCCGCCCAACATGCGCAGATTGCAGAGAGTGTGAATGATTACCGACAACTACTGGAGAAAGGCGCAAAGGCAAAAACAAAACGCAAAACTAACCACAACACTAATCCTAACCCTTCTATTGCAAACACGTGCACTTACCAACCCTAACACATAACATGATGCTCAGTGGCGTAGCGTGTTCGAAATTATTTTTTCTATTTTTATTATTTTCTAGTATTTGTATTTATTTTTTATTTATTTTTGTATTTTATAATTTTATTTTATTATCATTATTATTATTATTATTTATTATTATAATTATAATTTTTTTTTTTTTTTTTTTTTTTTTTTGTGGGGGGGGGGGGGGGGGTCGCAAAATCTTTGGGGGCACACCTTATGTATTTTTTTCTTTTTCAAATGTCCCCTTATGTTTCCTAATGTTGTTTCAATTATTGGGGGGGGGGGGGGGGGTGCACCCATGCCCCCATCGCTACGCCACTGATAAGACTTATCATAAACTTACCATTAATAATAATAATAAAGTACCACATATATTGCATTGGGCATAACATGAAGTAATGACATACATTATATTATGACGCAATTAATGTTTCAAATCAAGTTTTGTAAACTAGTTAGTTATCACCAATGTTCATCAGAACATGCATGATGATTCGGGAAGTATTACATAGATTATGATAGAAATATAATGACTTGTATATACTTACCATTCATTGTGCAACAGCATACGTACACAAACTCACATAAATTGAAAACAAACCAAAATCGTATATTACGTGTAGCTTGTATGAATCAATAACAAAAAGTTGTAATAATGCACTTCAAAATTCTAAAACATGAATTATGTGCGCGTTGCACTAAATTGCTAAACCTGAGTTATTAAATATATCACACTTTTAAGTTGAGTATATATATGACTCAGATTTTTGTTGTTGTTCACTGCCTAAGTCTATTATAAGTTATGACGACTAAAATCTTTATAAACCCGTAACTGTGACGTATATTATACTAGGTAGCGTGTTTTCAGCTGCATATCATTGGAGATTTTGGCATCCCGTACCGCCAGGTCAAAGGTGTGCTGGGATTCCCCGCTCGACGCTTGGGTGCTACACGTATGAAACTAAAAGCGAGTATCCAAATCTAACTTAAATGTTGAATAACGGGCCATAACAAAACAAATGAACATGTATTTAGGGATAATTGGCAACGAGGGATTATTTTTAAGTAATATTACAATTATTAAACCAATTTAAATACTTAATTTAGCGATAATCGCGGTGGCCATCTTGAATTTTGACCAAAAAAGACGATTTTCTAATATATGTCTTGGAATATATCTAATAAAAAGACTAATAGACATGATTGTTCATGAAATGCATCATGGAATATTTGATCAATATGTTCTAGTTCATAATTCAATCATATAAATTCAAACAGGGGGTCTTGGCCGCCATTTTGTGCCACTCTTGGCCACCATGTTGGATTTCATTGAAATAAGTGTAAATTGCTTATGTTTGAAGTAGGGTCAAACAAAGACAAATTAACACTTGTTTATATGGGTGAAATGGACAACGAGGGATTAGTTAAATTATAATTCTAATGATTCAATTAATTTTAATGCATAATTCGGCAGCCATCTTGGATTTTGGTGAAAAAAACATATTTTCATACATCTTTTGGGATTAAATGAAATAAACAGAAAATACAAAACAAATTAACATGCTTTTTGATAATTTCGCAACTAGGGCTGATTAAAAAGTATTTATAATCTAAGTTAATAGTATGCCTGCCATCTTGGCAGCCATCTTGGATTTTAATGAACAATTGTATATGTACAAACATTATCTTTCTTAATAAGTACGGTGCATTCAAGTCAAACAATCACATTTTCTGTATGATAGTTTATTGATGTATGATCTCAGAATATACAACCCCACATTCATGCGGGTTTTGGTCCGGGTTTTGGTAGGCACTTTGGCGGCCATCTTTGACTTAACCGATCTCCAATCATCTGCTTTAGCAGAGCATTTGCAGATTGTTGCCGTGCCTTAAAATACAAGTACATCGGACATGTGAATTGCCTGAAGGTGGGCTGAGTGAAGTCAGATCCCTCTGGAAATTTGGAACCGACCATAAATGTATACTGGGCCAAGAGCCCAGAGTGTATCCACATTCAGTTAAAGCTTTACCTTCAGCGAACGTGCCATACTGATCTTGTACAAAGGAGGTGTCCAATTACGGTTGGTGGCATCACAGTTAGGTTTCACCACCTGTAGCATCATTCCACCTGTGCTGTTTACTTCATTTTGATTCATGCAAGGTTGTCATTATGTTGCTATTTGTAATTTGTCATTATTTTATCCTCATGGATAATGTCCAGGGAGTCATCTAATCAATGGCAGGATTCAAAACTTACATGTACGTCTAACCCCTGTATCACAAATGCATACGCACTGACCCGCACCAAGCCAACAAGGTGTGCAATAGCCTGGGATAAGTGTGTAGATGACACTCCTAAGCCACCTCAGCAAGAGAAGAAAAATTGAATCCACAAGGTCACTGATGTAATACCTTATAAACGCGTAAGGTGAGGACCTGTTCGCATCTGTTTGAATGTCAATGATTGCATATTACTGATCAGCGACCATGATGCAGAAACACCTCTAGAATCATGGGACCGTACCGGACTGGCCGTATCACCACCTGCCACAATGGCCTTAACTTAACCATGTTAACAATTCATTGTAAAAAGATGTCTAAAAAGCACATGTCATGAAACATCACATGATTTCTAACTCCTAGCCCTGCCTATCAATGAAGAGGGTCTAAATGACAATGACTCATTGATACTGACGCGAGACTCAAAAGAGGAGCACAGGCTGAAACCTACACAAAAATGACAAAAAGTACACACTCATAACCCTGGAATCAAGTTAGAAGAAGACACTGCGAAGCCATCTGTGAATGAGTTCCTGATTCTACATTGGTTGTTATCGTGAGATAAGAGGTGTAATACAGACCGGTCGGCTGATCATGCTGGCAGTGGCCATGAGTGAACATGACTACCGCTATTCCACACGGGCAACAATGGCAACAAGGATGCATTAACATTAAAACAGGTTCAATGAGACCTGAGTTACAGATGTTGAACTAAAAGACCACCATTATTATTGATTCGGAACATGAAACATACACAAAAACAAGGGAAACATGCCAAAAATCTAGATCAAATTCCAATCTATCGCGGCCCTAGCTGCACTCTACATCGGAAAACGGAACTTGGGTTGTTACGTTCCATCATGGGTCCGAGCTGGGACCTATCCTATTCGCCATTCACACTTAACTAGGGACATTGCAAAGCATCACGACGTGAGTTATCATCTTGACGCAGACGATACTCCACTCTAAGTTGCCTTCATGCCATGGCGTTTCAGACCTTGCTGCATGCCAGAAGATCTAGGACTGTTTGACTGAGATGCAGATGTGGATGGACAGTGATTTCCTGAAACTGAACCGTAATAAAACATACATTCAACTTTCCTAGAATACATTCAAGACATGTTGATTGAAGAACTGTCAGTCTTCCGTCCCTTGCATGTGATCCCTTGTAGCTGTGTTTCATGTGCCGAATCAATCATAGTTGAAGTCTTTTGGTTCAACATCTGTCACTGAGGTCTCATTGAACCTGATCTTATCTTAATGCATCCAATTCTAGACCATTGCTTGAAGAGAGCTAGGCTTGTCCAAAAGATCGTTAATATTGGTCACTCATGGCCACTGTCAGCATGTTCAGTCTACCAGTTCGTCTTACACCTCTCATCTTGAAGGATCGTTCCAATGGTCTGATAGGTCACAATAACCGGCCACGGAAAAGCATGAGCTTGTTCCCAGATGGCTCCGCAGTAATTTCTTATAACTTTATTCCAGGGATAGGAGTGTGTTCTTTTTGTCACATTTGTGTAGGTTTCAGCCTTGAAGTTTCAATGCTATATTCATCAATAACTATCATACAAAAAATGTGATAATTGGACTTGAATGCACGGTACTTATTTAGAAAGATAATTTATGTATATTTACAATTTTCATTAAAATCCAAGATGGCTGCCAAGATGGCAGGCATACAATTAACTAAAATTATACTTTTTAATCAGCCCTAGTTGCGAAATTATCAAAAAGCATGTTAATTTGTTTTGTATTTTGTGTTTATTTCATTTAATCCCAAAAGATATATACAAATATGTTTTTTTCACCAAATTCCAAGATGGCTGCCGAATTATGCATTCAAATTAATTGAATCATTAGAAATATAATCTAACTAATCCCTCGTTACCATTTCACCCATATAAATAAGTGTTAATTTGTCTTTGTATGACCCTACTTCAAACATAAGCAATTTACACGTATTTCAGTGAAATCCAACATGGTGGCCAAGAGTGGCACAAAATGGCGGCCAAGACCCCCTGTTTGAATTTATATGATTGAATTATGAACTAGAACATATTGATCAACTATTCCATGATGCATTTCATGAACAATCATATCTATTAGTCTTTTTATTAGATATATTCCAAGACATATATTAGAAAATCGTCTTTTTTGGTAAAAATTCAAGATGGCCACCACGATCATCGCTAAATTACGTATTCAAATTGGTTTAATAATTGTAATATTACTTAAAAATAATCCCTCGTTGCCAATTATCCCTAAATACATGTTCATTTGTTTTGTTATGGCCCGTTATTCAACATTTAAGTTAGTTACCCTTTTTTCCATTGAACTCCAACATGGTGTCAAAGATGGCCGCCAAACACACCCATGGGACACGATTTGGTCTTGTTAACATCAAAATTCTTTAACTAGACACATTCAGGTTTACAAAAATGTTAGTTTAAAAAATATATCTTTTGGGTGCATGGGAAACCCCCATTCCGACTAGACTACCCCCCCTCCATCTCAAAATGGAATTTAGTCAAATTTGAACAAGTAGAAAAACACGAAGTCTATGTTAATGAGATTGCTGCAAGGGTAACATTAGCGTACTGTCGTTCAGAATACGTATGCGAGGTCTCGAAATTCACAATTATTATCACGCACGAGTTATGTGTATGTTTCTGTTATAACGTCACAATGAAGAACAATAGTTTGCTCTTTGTAGGGAAATCCCCTGTTTCTTGAATATGCACCCTCAAAAGTTAGTGCAAACCTTAGATTACAGACAAATAAATTATTATCTATCTAGCCTATGTCTCTCTACTGCAGAGAGAATTCCTCTTCGTCACAATTCCATTTTCTTCATTGTTTGCTTGTTGCATCCATGTAACACCCCCGAATTATGTGATGTCATCCATCCAACGCCTACTCTGTCTGCCTCTTTGTCTGGTGTGTGTATCTTGGTGTCCAATTATTTATATTATGTGTCCATCTCTTGTCTTTACGTCTTGCAAGGTGGACTGCCCATCTTAATTTCCTTGTTTTTATTTCCGAAATGATATACCTGGCATGTGTTTCTTTCTTAAAGTCCTCATTTTCGACCTTGTCTCTTCTAAGAGCGTGTTAATAGTGTAAAAACAAACTCATTCTGTAAACTCACTTTGAGAATATTGTAAAATTGGTGAGATACAACGTGTGAGCGCACTATTTTATAGACTGTGAACGCAGGCAATTCCAAACTGTGGTGGCAGTGCGCTCACAGTGTATTTGCACTGTGCTCACATTGTATCACACTGTGTTCATTTCGGTAGGGTCCACCCCCGTAGCTACGCAATTGGATAATATTTGAGTGCATAAAACCACTAGCATACCACTCGGGTTGTCCACAATTATCTGTATTTACATTTTTATACAGGAAACGGCAGTTGAAGATGCCAGGAATGAAGTCATTTCAACCAAAAGTTCCATGGGACGCGAGGCACCTGGAAATCCACAAACCCGCAATAAAGACCATGACACGAACAGTCTCGAACGGACAGCACCACAGGTTGGTCGCTTTAACGTAAAGGCAAATGTAGTCAATTGTAGTCAAATGGCAACAAAACAAGACTTGGAATGGTCCATAATTATAGAAAACTGCATACATATCATGGAAACATGCAGCTGGATGGTCTTACGTTATTAATTTGGTACAACTCTTCAATGATCCACAGACAGCAAATATGGTCGATATGCTTTTAATTGTGATAAAATGTCCTAATTAAACTGCAATTAATTGACTGGCCTTGTCATTTTAATGATTCTATATTGTTCACGGATATCATCTGCTTGAAGATTGATTTGATTAAAGGGATCTAATAACTTTGTTGACATGTGCAAAAAGTGATGAATGGCTGATGTAATGTATATTGTTGTTATCTCATATGTCCACAGGGTATTGTGTGAACATTTCAAGTCAAATAGACATTGTATGGCCAAGTAATGAGCGAAAATGCAAAGTGATATTCATTAACTCACTGCACTCACTTTGTACACTGAAGAAAAACTCGCCCGGAGTTTTTCTTATCTGAATACTTCAATCATACATATCTTTGTAACGAAAGGGAAATTTGAAAAACCGTAACCTGTCCCATGATTTTATTGTTAATACGAATACAACAAGGTTTAAGGGAACTGCTAGAATTAAAATTTTATTTTGAGGATTTGGACAATGTTACTAAGTCCCTTTAATGTTTGTTTCCCCCTAACATGTCTAAGTTTGTCTCGGGTGCCCGAGAACTGTTTCTAGAACTGATGTTTCAGAGTGTGGCCAACAATGTTAAATTAGAGCATGTTAACAGTGTGAAAAAACTCATCATGTAAACTTTCTGTGAGCACATTGTGAAATTGCTGAGATACATAGTGTGAGCGCACTATTTTATAGTCTGTGAACGCAGGCAAATCCAAACTGTGGTGGTAGTGCACTCACAGTTTGTTTCCACTGCTCACACTTTAGCACACTGAGGTCATTCCAGTGTACCCAACCCTGTAGCTACGCAATTGGGTAATATTTGAGTGGATAAAACCTTTAGTATAACACTCAGGTTAAGCATGATTATCTGTATTTACATTTTTTGTATGCAGGAAACAGCAGTTGAAGATGCCGGGAATAAAGTCCCCTCAACCAAAAGTTCCAAGGGACGCGAGGCACCTGGAAATCCACAAACCCGCAAGAAAGACCATGACACGAACATTCTCGAACGGACAGCACCACAGGTTGGTCGTTTTAACGTAAAGGCAAATGTAGTCAAATGGCAACAAAACAAGACTTCGAATGGTCCATAAGTATAGAAAACTGCATACATATCATGGAAACATGCAGCTGGATGGTCTTACGTTATTAATTTGGTACAACTCTTCAATGATCCACAGACAGCAAATATGGTTGATATGCTTTTAATTGTGCTAAAATGTCCTACTTGAAAGCTGCAAGTAATTGACTGAATTGAATTGAATTGAGTTGAATTGAATTGAATTGAAGTTTATTATGTCCATGCTTATTACATAGACTGGCCTTGTCAATTTAATGTTTCTATAATGTTCACGGATATATATCATCTGCTTGAAGATTGATTTGATAAATGTTTGTTTCCCCTCTAACATGTCTAAGTTTGTCTCGGGTGCCCGAGAACTGTTTCTAGAAGTGATGTTTAAAAGTGTGGCCCACACTATTAAATTAAAGCATGTTAACAGTGTGAAAAAACTCATTATGTAAACTTATTGTGAGCACATTGTGAAAATTGCTGAGATACACAGTGTGAGCGCAGTATTTGATAGACTGTAAACGCAGGCAATTCCAAACTGTGGTGGTAGTGCACTCACAGTTTGTTCACACTGCTCACACTGTAGCACACTGAGGTCATTCCAGTGTACCCAACCCTGTAGCTACGCAATTGGGTAATAATTGAGTGGATAAAACCTTTAGTATAACACTCAGGTTAACCATAATTATCTGTATTTACATTTTTTTTTATACAGGAAACAGCAGTTGAAGATGCCGGGAATAAAGTCCCCTCAACCAAAAGTTCCAAGGAACGCGAGGCACCTGGAAATCCACAAACCCGCAAGAAAGACCATGACACGAACATTCTCGAACGGACAGCACCACAGGTTGGTCGTTTTAACGTAAAGGCAAATGTAGTCAAATGGCAACAAAACAAGACTTCGAATGGTCCATAAGTATAGAAAACTGCATACATATCATGGAAACATGCAGCTGAATGGTCTTACGTAACTAATTTGGTACAACTCTTCAATGATTCACAGACAGCAAATATGGTCGATATGCTTTTGATTGTGCTAAAATGTCCTACTTTAACTGCAATTAATTGACTGCCCTTGTCACTTTAATGTTTCTATATTGTTCACGGATATCATCTGCTTGAAGATTGATTTGATAAATGTTTGTTTCGCCTCTAAATTTGTCTCGGGTGCCCGAGAACTGTTTCTAGAACTGATGTTTCAGAGTGTGGCCAACAATGTTAAATTAGAGCATGTTAACAGTGTGAAAAAACTCATCATGTAAACTTTCTGTAAGCACATTTTGAAATTGCTGAGATACACAGTGTGAGCGCACTAATTTATAGTCTGTGAACGCAGGCAAATCCAAACTGTGGTTGAAAAGTGTGGTTAAAAGTGTGGCCCACTTAAATTAAAGCATGTTAACAGTGTGAAAAAACTCATCATGTAAACTTTCTGTGAGCACATTGTGAAATTGCTGAGATACACAGTGTGAGCGTACTAATTTATAGTCTGTGAACGCAGGCAAATCCAAACTGTGGTGGTAGTGCACTCACAGTTTGTTCACACTGCTCACACTGTAGCACACTGAGGTCATTCCAGTGTACCCAACCCTGTAGCTACGCAATTGGGTAATATTTGAGTGGATAAAACCTTTAGTATAACACTCAGGTTAAGCATGATTATCTGTATTTACATTTTTTGTATACAGGAAACAGTAGTTGAAGATGCCGGGAATAAATTCCCCTCAACCAAAAGTTCCAAGGGACGCGAGGCACCTGGAAATCCACAAACCCGCAAGAAAGACCATGACACGAACATTCTCGAACGGACAGCACCACAGGTTGGTCGTTTTAACGTAAAGGCAAATGTAGTCAAATGGCAACAAAACAAGACTTCGAATGGTCCATAAGTATAGAAAACTACATACATATCATGGAAACATGCAGCTGGATGGTCTTACGTTATTAATTTGGTACAACTCTTCAATGATCCACAGACAGCAAATATGGTTGATATGCTTTTAATTGTGCTAAAATGTCCTACTTGAAAGCTGCAATTAATTGACTGAATTGAATTGAATTGAGTTGAATTGAATTGAATTGAAGTTTATTATGTCCATGCTTATTACATAGACTGGCCTTGTCAATTTAATGTTTCTATAATGTTCACGGATATATATCATCTGCTTGAAGATTGATTTGATAAATGTTTGTTTCACCTCTAACATGTCTAAGTTTGTCTCGGGTGCCCGAGAACTGTTTCTAGAAGTGATGTTTAAAAGTGTGGCCCACAATATTAAATTAAAGCATGTTAACAGTGTGAAAAAACTCATTATGTAAACTTATTGTGAGCACATTGTGAAAATTGCTGAGATACACAGTGTGAGCGCACTATTTGATAGACTGTAAACGCAGGCAATTCCAAACTGTGGTGGTAGTGCACTCACAGTTTGTTCACACTGCTCACACTGTAGCACACTGAGGTCATTCCAGTGTACCCAACCCTGTAGCTACGCAATTGGGTAATATTTGAGTGGATAAAACCTTTAGTATAACACTCAGGTTAACCATAATTATCGGCTTATGCCGAAAGGGTGGGTAGCGTCGCGTCGCGTTGACTGGAACGCGACCATTCGTCCAAAGACCCCCGGTTTTGCCGAAAGGGTGCGTTGGGAGCGTTAAGGCCCGTCAGTTCAGATAACGCTACCAAATAGTAAATACGGGGGGGCTTATTCCGAATGTACGCGTTTTGTATAATGATGTGTACATCAAAGACGCGTCCGTAACTTGCGCGGCATTTCGATCTCTGAGTTTTTGTTTCGCCACCGCGACGAAACACGTGTTATCCTATGAGAGACCGACTTTTCCACAAGATGGGATTTTATAGCACATGGTTGATTTATTCAACCGATGCGTAACGCGTGCGTGCTTCGGGTGTTATTATACTGTAGTCGATATATGATGAGCTTAATTCAAAAAGGCGCTGAATCCATTTTACATAAAAACTGAGTTAACGATATCAGTGCATTAATGAGCTACATAGCTACATGTATGTAGAAATCAAATTTTTAGGAAATTTTACACAATCAAAATCAAAATATGGAACGTTTCACTTTTATATTCCCATAGGCATGTGCACAAAGCTAGGCAAAGAAACCCATTTTTCTCGAAAGTTGAAAAGGTGGATTTAGCGCCTTTTGGAATTAAGCTCTTCAATTGAAGCCTTATGATTGTGCTTGTAAGTGTATGAAGTTCGATTCCCACGCCCTAGTTTAGCGCTGCGGCTTACCGCGCATTCCAGGAAGTGTGTTGGTACATCCGCCTTGTTAAAGGGATCTAGTAACTTTGTTGACATGTGCAACAAGTGATGAATGGTTGATGCAATGTGTATTGTTGTTATCTCATATGGCCACAGGGTATTGTGTGGAAATTTCAAATCAAATGGACATTGTATGGCCAAGTAATGAGCGAAAATGCAAAGTGATATTCAGTAACTCACTGCACTCACTTTGTACACGGAAGAAAAACTCACCCGGAGTTTTTCTTATCTGAATAATTCAATCATACATATCTTTGTAATGAAAGGGAAATTTGAAAAACCGAAACCTGTCCCATAGGGAACCGCTAGAATAAAAATTTCATTTTGAGGATTTGGACAATGTTACAAGTCAAATACAAAATGTACAAAATAGAAAATGTATTATAATAAAGCTCAGAACTTGCGAGTCATGTGTGTTTGATTGTGTCCCTGAAAGTATATACAACTTATGAAGGGCCTATTTGATCAAAATACGTATTTACTAAAGAGTCTACATCTAAGACTTGGAAAAGTTTACCTTCGGAATTAACTAATTTGAGTCTGATCCATAGGCGTATCCAGGGGAGGGGTTGAGGGGGGGGGGGGGGGGGGGGGTTCAACCCCACCCCCTTCTTTTGACCAGATATTATTATAATTATTTTTTTATTGGGGGGGAGGGGGTTTGAACCCCCTCTTTACAACTTGTAGCTGGTCTCGAGACCACGTTTAAGCGGCCTCGGCCAGCAAAGAACCCTGGTTTCAGCCTCAAAAATTTGAACATAGTTGGCCTTGGTTACGAACATTGTTAACGGACACCACCCCCCCCCCCCCCCCCCCCCCTCACCACCCCCTCCCGCTTACAGGATTCTAGAAAAATGTCTTAAGCCTAGTGCCCATTTAACGATCTGGGCCTAGCGATCTAGAGCGATCTTGCCCGAATAGGAGCGATCCCCTGAGATCTGTGGTTAAGTCGCCAAGTGGGCACCAATGGCCGCACCAGATCGCTGTAACTCGCGTCCGCAAGTGTGGTGTCGGTTGCGGTCGCCGGGGTTTTGACATGTTCAAAAATCTGGCGACCAGGTCGGTCTCGATCGCATTCGCGGCGATCTGGTGCGATCTGGTGCGGCCATTGGTGCCCACTTTGCGACATAACATAGATCTCAGGGGATCGCTCCTATTCGGACGAGGTTGCATAGGCCTAGCGACCTTGAAATCATCAGTTCGCAGTGAGTCAGCCTAATTCCATTGTGTACGCGATCTTTTCAATTTGGCCTCCTTGGGGTCATAGCTTGGCCCATATTTCCACCCATTGTCAAGGAATACAATAACGAGGAATTCACGCTTTTTTAATTCTGAATTTGTTGGCGAGGCATGGCTAGCCGTTTGAACATTTATTTCCTTTTCTTGATATCAAGAGTTACCAACAGCAAATCATTTATTGATATCAACAATTCAAGAAAAATATCAAGAAAAGAATTCTTGATTCTTGCAGGGCGCCTTTGTAGAGCAGTTTCGCATAACTGAACATTGAATTCTTGATATCAAGAAACCATTTTCTGTTGCTAACCAATGGCAATTCCTGATTTCAAAAATTCTACTCCTGGCATCAAGAAATCGAATTCTTGATATCAAGAAATCGAACTCTGGATATCAAGAAATCGAACTCTGGATATCATTAATTTATTTCCTGATATCAAGAATTTAATTATTGATATTTGGAAACAGAATTCCTGATATCAAGGATTGAATTCCTGATATCAGGAAATATGAAAAATTGCCCAAATGGCTTTTTTTGTGCGATCCCGCCCGACATGCGATCGAGAACGAAATTTTTAAACATGTCCAAAACCTTGCGACCGCAACCGACACCACCCTTGCGGACGCGAGTTACAGCGATCTGGTGCGGCCATTGGTGCCCACTTTGCGACTGAACAACAGATCTCAGGGGATCGCTCCTATTCGGGCAAGATCGCAAGGTGGGCACTGGGTTAATTAAAAAACTCGCAAAGTGTATTCTGATGTCAAGACAAGCAAGAGCGAACAATACCTGGCTCTAATTTTCAACAATGCGCGCATGCGTGGAAATGGGGACAATAGGAAGTCGCCATGAGATCGCATAGTGAGCACCGAAATGATCGCGTACGCAATGAGATCGGGCTGACTCGCGGCGAACTGGTGCGATTCACACCGAACCGAGATCGCTAGCAACTCGGGCTAGATCGCAAGCGCAGATCGCCTAATAAGCACTGGGCTTTAGTCTCTGCCTCGAAAATAAGTGACTGGTCCTTGGCTCCACCTCGAAAATAGTAAATGAACCGCTGGTCTCGGCTTCAAAAACTTTCTACGGCCACTCTCTCTCTCCCCCCCCCCCCCCCCCCGCTTACAGACATTTATCAGACGACATACCCCCCCCCCCCCGTCCCCCCTCCCCCCTTGATCTTGGGTACGCCACTGGTCTAATCATCATTATTCAGGTTTGTGTCATTTCAAGTTTCAATTACACACACATTAATTCATTCAGAAGGTTAACTATTCCAAGGCTTAGATGCTTACTCTTGAGCAAATTGAGTAAACAAGATAACGTCATAACAATCTATTTTTCAAATTTTCAAATTTGAACCTCATTTACCCAAAGAGCATGGAAAATAATGTCCAAATACCAAACATCAATTAAATATGTTAATAATTGACTGAGATATGCCTATCGGAATGATTTGTTTTGTCAATGGTAAATCAATGCTTCCAACGCACCCTTTCGGCAAAAGCGGGGGGCTTTGGACGAATGGTTGCGTTCCAGTCAACGCAACGCGACGCGACGCTCCCAACACACCCTTTCGGCAATACCGGGGGGGGGGGGGGGGGCTTTGGACGAATGGTCCCGTTCAAGTCAACGCGACGCGACGCGACGCTACCCACCCTTTCGGCATAAGCCATAATTATCTGTATTTACATTTTTTTAATACAGGAAACAGCAGTTGAAGATGCCGGGAATAAAGTCCCCTCAACCAAAAGTTCCAAGGGATGCGAGGCACCTGGAAATCCACAAACCCGCAAGAAAGACCATGATACGAACATTCTCGAACGGACAGCACCACAGGTTGGTCGTTTTAACGTAAAGGTAAATGTAGTCAAATGGCAACAAAACAAGACTTCGAATGGTCCATAAGTATAGAAAACTGCATACATATCATGGAAACATGCAGCTGAATGGTCTTACGTAACTAATTTGGTACAACTCTTCAATGATTCACAGACAGCAAATATGGTCGATATGCTTTTCATTGTGCTAAAATGTCCTACTTTAACTGCAATTAATTGACTGCCCTTGTCACTTTAATGTTTCTATATTGTTCACGGATATCATCTGCTTGAAGATTGATTTGATAAATGTTTGTTTCCCCCCTAAATTTGTCTCGGGTGCCCGAGAACTGTTTCTAGAACTGATGTTTCAGAGTGTAGCCAACAATGTTAAATTAGAGCATGTTAACAGTGTGAAAAAACTCATGTAAACTTTCTGTGAGCACATTGTGAAATTGCTGGGATACACAGTGTGAGCGCACTAATTTATAGTCTGTGAACGCAGGCAAATCCAAACTGTGGTGGTAGTGCACTCACAGTTTTTTCACACTGCTCACACTGTAGCACACTGAGGTCATTCCAGTGTACCCAACCCTGTAGCTACGCAATTGGGTAATATTTGAGTGCATCAAACCTTTAGCATAACACTCAGGTTAACCATATTTATCTGTATTTACATTTTTTTATACAGGAAACAGCAGTTGAAGATGCCGGGAATAAAGTCCCCTCAACCAAAAGTTCCAAGGGACGCGAGGCACCTGGAAATCCACAAACCCGCAAGAAAGACCATGATACGAACATTCTCGAACGGACAGCACCACAGGTTGGTCGTTTTAACGTAAAGGCAAATGTAGTCAAATGGCAACAAAACAAGACTTCGAATGGTCCATAAGTATAGAAAACTGCATACATATCATGGAAACATGCAGCTGGATGGTCTTACATTATTAATTTGGTACAACTCTTCAATGATCCACAGACAGCAAATATGGTTGATATGCTTTTAATTGGGCTTGGTACGAACAGTCACGTCACGTTCACGTCACGTCACGTGAAGGTTCTGTACCTTTTGTGAAACAGGTCACCCAAATCTACGAAGTGTTGGGTTACGTGACCCAACAGTTTGTAGATATACTATATGCAATTCATGAAAGCTCACGTAAATTGGCGCTTGCGTGAAACAAATTAATGTAAATTGTCGTTGAGAAGAGACTAATTCTCGGTAAATTTAATCATGAACGAACCCGTCCTACCTATACTGTAAATACCAATTATAGGCGTACACAGGCCTGGGGGCAGGGGGATGGACACCCCCTACCCCCATCCCCACCCCCTTACATAATTCAAGAAATGTCTTGGTCTCGGCCTCGAAATTTGTGACCGGTCCTGGTCTCGTCCTCGGCTGCGGTCATTTTCTACGGACACCCCCTACCCACACTCCCCCCGCTTACTTCAATTTGTCTGACGAAATATCCCCCCCCCCCTACACCCACCCCTTGAAAAAATCCTGGGTACGCCACTGCCTACAAGTAGCTAGTTCGAATGTCAAATACATTAATTGATTTATTTAATATTGATTGGTTGGTGTGATTGTTTCATTATAATGATTGACTGATTAATTAATTGATAGATTGACTCGATTCAATAACCATAAATAGACACTATTAATCAAATCATTGTTTTATTACTATTAAACTCATTGATCACTGCAACTCACTCACTCACTCACTCACTCACTTTCACAGGCATGCATACAACGCCGTTAAGGGCCAGTACGCTCAGACGTAGAGCACGGGAACTTCAGGCGTATGCGAACTGAATTGTCCGCTGCGTGTAGCAATTCAGCTGGAAATCAACATTTGCCAAAATCCACGCACGACACGTCTTTAGAAATACTCCAATAACAAGACAAATAATGCAAGTGGTATGGTTGTACATTACCTAAATGACAGAACTGCATATTATCGTCTCAGATTACACTGAATTATGCACGTACATATTATAAACATAATGATTGAAAAGATTTGATAAGGGGGTATCGGCATTTTCGTCGACATTTAAAAATCTCTTTGTGCGTGCATGTCTAGTCTTAGTAACAAGCGTTTGCAATTTAAAAAATCTTGATTAAACGCTCACGTCACGATTTGGTTAACGCGACACTTCGAGTTTTACCGGCATGGAAAACGACAAATTGTTGGGTCACTTTACCCTACACTTCGTAGATTTGGGTGATCTGTTTCACAAAAGGTACAGAACCGTTTACGTGACGTTAACGTGAACGTGACGTGACTGTTCGTACCAAGCCTTTTAATTGTGCTAAAATGTCCTACTTAAGCTGAAATTAATTAGCTGAATTGAATTGAATTGAGTTGAATTGAATTGAATTGAAGTTTATTATGTCCATGCTCATTACATAGACTGGCCTTGTCAATTTAATGTTTCTAAAATGTTCACGGATATATATCATCTGCTTGAAGATTGATTTGATAAATGTTTGTTTCCCCTCTAACATGTCTAAGTTTGTCTCGGGTGCCCGAGAACTGTTTCTAGAAGTGATGTATAAAAGTGTGGCCCACAATATTAAATTAAAGCATGTTAACAGTGTGAAAAAACTCATTATGTAAACTTATTGTGAGCACATTGTGAAAATTGCTGAGATACACAGTGTGAGCGCACTATTTGATAGACTGTAAACGCAGGCAATTCCAAACTGTGGTGGTAGTGCACTCACAGTTTGTTCACACTGCTCACACTGTAGCACACTGAGGTCATTCCAGTGTACCCAACCCTGAAGCTACGCAATTGGGTAATATTTGAGTGGATAAAACCTTTAGTATAACACTCAGGTTAAGCATGATTATCTGTATTTACATTTTTTGTATACAGGAAACAGCAGTTGAAGATGCCGGGAATAAAGTCCCCTCAACCAAACGTTCCAAGGGACGCGAGGCACCTGGAAATCCACAAACCCGCAAGAAAGACCATGACACGAACATTCTCGAACGGACAGCACCACAGGTTGGTCGTTTTAACGTAAAGGCAAATGTAGTAAAAATGGCAACAAAACAAGACTTCGAATGGTCCATAAGTATAGAAAACTGCATACATATCATGGAAACATACAGCTGAATGGTCTTACGTAACTAATTTGGTACAACTCTTCAATGATTCACAGACAGCAAATATGGTCGATATGCTTTTAATTGTGCTAAAATGTCCTACTTTAACTGCAATTAATTAACTGCCCTTGTCACTTTAATGTTTCTATATTGTTCACGGATATCATCTGCTTGAAGATTGATTTGATAAATGTTTGTTTCGCCTCTAAATTTGTCTCGGGTGCCCGAGAACTGTTTCTAGAACTGATGTTTCAGAGTGTAGCCAACAATGTTAAATTAGAGCATGTTAACAGTGTGAAAAAACTCAGGTAAACTTTCTGTGAGCACATTGTGAAATTGCTGGGATACACAGTGTGAGCGCACTAATTTATAGTCTGTGAACGCAGGCAAATCCAAACTGTGGTGGTAGTGCACTCACAGTTTTTTCACACTGCTCACACTGTAGCACACTGAGGTCATTCCAGTGTACCCAACCCTGTAGCTACGCAATTGGGTAATATTTGAGTGCATCAAACCTTTAGCATAACACTCAGGTTAACCATATTTATCTGTATTTACATTTTTTTATACAGGAAACAGCAGTTGAAGATGCCGGGAATAAAGTCCCCTCAACCAAAAGTTCCAAGGGACGCGAGGCACCTGGAAATCCACAAACCCGCAAGAAAGACCATGACACGAACATTCTCGAACGGACAGCACCACAGGTTGGTCGTTTTAACGTAAAGGCAAATGTAGGAAAATGGCAACAAAACAAGACTTCGAATGGTCCATAAGTATAGAAAACTGCATACATATCATGGAAACATGCAGCTGAATGGTCTTACGTAACTAATTTGGTACAACTCTTCAATGATTCACAGACAGCAAATATGGTCGATATGCTTTTAATTGTGCTAAAATGTCCTACTTTAACTGCAATTAATTGACTGCCCTTGTCACTTTAATGTTTCTATATTGTTCACGGATATCATCTGCTTGAAGATTGATTTGATAAATGTTTGTTTCGCCTCTAAATTTGTCTCGGGTGCCCGAGAACTGTTTCTAGAACTGATGTTTCAGAGTGTAGCCAACAATGTTAAATTAGAGCATGTTAACAGTGTGAAAAAACTCATGTAAACTTTCTGTGAGCACATTGTGAAATTGCTGAGATACACAGTGTGAGCGCACTAATTTATAGTCTGTGAACGCAGGCAAATCCAAACTGTGGTGGTAGTGCACTCACAGTTTTTTCACACTGCTCACACTGTAGCACACTGTGGTCATTCCAGTGTGCCCAACCCCGTAGCTACGCAATTGGGTAATATTTGAGTGGATAAAACCTTTAGTATAACACTCAGGTTAACCATAATTATCTGTATTTACATTTTTTTATACAGGAAACAGCAGTTGAAGATGCCGGGAATAAAGTCCCCTCAACCAAAAGTTCCAAGGGACGCGAGGCACCTGGACATCCACAAACCCGCAAGAAAGACCATGATACGAACATTCTCGAACGGACAACACCACAGGTTGGTCGTTTTAACGTAAAGGCAAATGTAGTCAAATGGCAACAAAACAAGACTTCGAATGGTCCATAAGTATAGAAAACTACATACATATCATGGAAACATGCAGCTGGATGGTCTTACGTTATTAATTTGGTACAACTCTTCAATGATCCACAGACAGCAAATATGGTTGATATGCTTTTAATTGTGCTAAAATGTCCTACTTAAGCTGCAATTAATTGATTGAATTGAACTGAATTGAGTTGAATTGAATTGAATTGAAGTTTATTATGTCCATGCTTATTACATAGACTGGCCTTGTCAATTTAATGTTTCTATAATGTTCACGGATATATATCATCTGCTTGAAGATTGATTTGATAAATGTTTGTTTCACCTCTAACATGTCTAAGTTTGTCTCGGGTGCCCGAGAACTGTTTCTAGAAGTGATGTATAAAAGTGTGGCCCACAATATTAAATTAAAGCATGTTAACAGTGTGAAAAAAACTCATTATGTAAACTTATTGTGAGCACATTGTGAAAATTGCTGAGATACACAGTGTGAGGGCACTATTTGATAGACTCTAAACGCAGGCAATTCCAAACTGTGGTGGTAGTGCACTCACAGTTTGTTCACACTGCTCACACTGTAGCACACTGAGGTCATTCCAGTGTACCCAACCCTGTAGCTACGCAATTGGGTAATATTTGAGTGGATAAAACCTTTAGTATAACACTCAGGTTAAGCATGATTATCTGTATTTACATTTTTTGTATACAGGAAACAGCAGTTGAAGATGCCGGGAATAAAGTCCCCTCAACCAAACGTTCCAAGGGACGCGAGGCACCTGGAAATCCACAAACCCGCAAGAAAGACCATGATACGAACATTCTCGAACGGACAGCACCACAGGTTGGTCGTTTTAACGTAAAGGCAAATGTAGTCAAATGGCAACAAAACAAGACTTCGAATGGTCCATAAGTATAGAAAACTGCATACATATAATGGAAACATGCAGCTGAATGGTCTTACGTAACTAATTTGGTACAACTCTTCAATGATTCACAGACAGCAAATATGGTCGATATGCTTTTAATTGTGCTAAAATGTCCTACTTTAACTGCAATTCATTGACTGCCCTTGTCACTTTAATGTTTCTATATTGTTCACGGATATCATCTGCTTGAAGATTGATTTGATAAATGTTTGTTTCCCCCCTAAATTTGTCTCGGGTGCCCGAGAACTGTTTCTAGAACTGATGTTTCAGAGTGTAGCCAACAATGTTAAATTAGAGCATGTTAACAGTGTGAAAAAACTCATTATGTAAACTTTCTGTGAGCACATTGTGAAATTGCTGAGATACACAGTGTGAGCGCACTAATTTATAGTCTGTGAACGCAGGCAAATCCAAACTGTGGTGGTAGTGCACTCACAGTTTTTTCACACTGCTCTAACTGTAGCACACTGTGGTCATTCCAGTGTGCCCAACCCCGTAGCTACGCAATTGGGTAATATTTGAGTGGATGAAACCTTTAGTATAACACTCTGGTTAACCATAATTATCTTTATTTACATTTTTTTATACAGGAAACAGCAGTTGAAGATGCCGGGAATAAAGTCCCCTCAATCAAAAGTTCCAAGGGACGCGAGGCACCTGGAAATCCACAAACCCGCAAGAAAGACCATGATACGAACATTCTCGAATGGACAGCACCACAGGTTGGTCGTTTTAACGTAAAGGCAAATGTAGTCAAATGGCAACAAAACAAGACTTCGAATGGTCCATAAGTATAGAAAACTACATACATATCATGGAAACATGCAGCTGGATGGTCTTACGTTATTAATTTGGTACAACTCTTCAATGATCCACAGACAGCAAATATGGTTGATATGCTTTTAATTGTGCTAAAATTTCCTACTTAAGCTGCAATTAATTGATTGAATTGAATTGAATTGAATTGAAGTTTATTATGTCCATGCTTATTACATAGACTGGCCTTGTCAATTTAATGTTTCTATAATGTTCACGGATATATATCATCTGCTTGAAGATTGATTTGATAAATGTTTGTTTCCCCTCTAACATGTCTAAGTTTGTCTCGGGTGCCCGAGAACTGTTTCTAGAAGTGATGTATAAAAGTGTGGCCCACAATATTAAATTAAAGCATGTTAACAGTGTGAAAAAACTCATTATGTAAAGTTATTGTGAGCACATTGTGAAAATTGCTGAGATACACAGTGTGAGCGCACTATTTGATAGACTGTAAACGCAGGCAATTCCAAACTGTGGTGGTAGTGCACTCACAGTTTGTTCACACTGCTCACACTGTAGCACACTGAGGTCATTCCAGTGTACCCAACCCTGTAGCTACGCAATTGGGTAATATTTGAGTGGATAAAACCTTTAGTATAACACTCAGGTTAAGCATGATTATCTGTATTTACATTTTTTGTATACAGGAAACAGCAGTTGAAGATGCCGGGAATAAAGTCCCCTCAACCAAACGTTCCAAGGGACGCGAGGCACCTGGAAATCCACAAACCCGCAAGAAAGACCATGACACGAACATTCTCGAACGGACAGCACCACAGGTTGGTCGTTTTAACGTAAAGGCAAATGTAGTCAAATGGCAACAAAACAAGACTTCGAATGGTCCATAAGTATAGAAAACTACATACATATCATGGAAACATGCAGCTGGATGGTCTTACGTTATTAATTTGGTACAACTCTTCAATGATCCACAGACAGCAAATATGGTTGATATGCTTTTAATTGTGCTAAAATGTCCTACTTTAACTGCAATTAATTGACTGCCCTTGTCACTTTAATGTTTCTATATTGTTCACGGATATCATCTGCTTGAAGATTGATTTGATAAATGTTTGTTTCGCCTCTAAATTTGTCTCGGGTGCCCGAGAACTGTTTCTAGAACTGATGTTTCAGAGTGTAGCCAACAATGTTAAATTAGAGCATGTTAACAGTGTGAAAAAACTCATGTAAACTTTCTGTGAGCACATTGTGAAATTGCTGAGATACACAGAGTGAGCGCACTAATTTATAGTCTGTGAACGCAGGCAAATCCAAACTGTGGTGGTAGTGCACTCACAGTTTTTTCACACTGCTCACACTGTAGCACACTGTGGTCATTCCAGTGTGCCCAACCCCGTAGCTACGCAATTGGGTAATATTTGAGTGGATAAAACCTTTAGTATAACACTCAGGTTAACCATAATTATCTGTATTTACATTTTTTTATACAGGAAACAGCAGTTGAAGATGCCGGGAATAAAGTCCCCTCAACCAAAAGTTCCAAGGGACGCGAGGCACCTGGAAATCCACAAACCCGCAAGAAAGACCATGATACGAACATTCTCGAATGGACAGCACCACAGGTTGGTCGTTTTAACGTAAAGGCAAATGTAGTCAAATGGCAACAAAACAAGACTTCGAATGGTCCATAAGTATAGAAAACTACATACATATCATGGAAACATGCAGCTGGATGGTCTTACGTTATTAATTTGGTACAACTCTTCAATGATCCACAGACAGCAAATATGGTTGATATGCTTTTAATTGTGCTAAAATGTCCTACTTAAGCTGCAATTAATTGATTGAATTGAATTGAATTGAGTTGAATTGAATTGAATTGAAGTTTATTATGTCCATGCTTATTACATAGACTGGCCTTGTCAATTTAATGTTTCTATAATGTTCACGGATATATATCATCTGCTTGAAGATTGATTTGATAAATGTTTGTTTCCCCTCTAACATGTCTAAGTTTGTCTCGGGTGCCCGAGAACTGTTTCTAGAAGTGATGTATAAAAGTGTGGCCCACAATATTAAATTAAAGCATGTTAACAGTGTGAAAAAACTCATTATGTAAACTTATTGTGAGCACATTGTGAAAATTGCTGAGATACACAGTGTGAGCGCACTATTTGATAGACTGTAAACGCAGGCAATTCCAAACTGTGGTGGTAGTGCACTCACAGTTTGTTCACACTGCTCACACTGTAGCACACTGAGGTCATTCCAGTGTACCCAACCCTGTAGCTACGCATTTGGGTAATATTTGAGTGGATAAAACCTTTAGTATAACACTCAGGTTAAGCATGATTATCTGTATTTACATTTTTTGTATACAGGAAACAGCAGTTGAAGATGCCGGGAATAAAGTCCCCTCAACCAAACGTTCCAAGGGACGCGAGGCACCTGGAAATCCACAAACCCGCAAGAAAGACCATGACACGAACATTCTCGAACGGACAGCACCACAGGTTGGTCGTTTTAACGTAAAGGCAAATGTAGTAAAATGGCAACAAAACAAGACTTCGAATGGTCCATAAGTATAGAAAACTGCATACATATCATGGAAACATGCAGCTGAATGGTCTTACGTAACTAATTTGGTACAACTCTTCAATGATTCACAGACAGCAAATATGGTCGATATGCTTTTAATTGTGCTAAAATGTCCTACTTTAACTGCAATTAATTGACTGCCCTTGTCACTTTAATGTTTCTATATTGTTCACGGATATCATCTGCTTGAAGATTGATTTGATAAATGTTTGTTTCGCCTCTAAATTTGTCTCGGGTGCCCGAGAACTGTTTCTAGAACTGATGTTTCAGAGTGTAGCCAACAATGTTAAATTAGAGCATGTTAACAGTGTGAAAAAACTCATGTAAACTTTCTGTGAGCACATTGTGAAATTGCTGAGATACACAGTGTGAGCGCACTAATTTATAGTCTGTGAACGCAGGCAAATCCAAACTGTGGTGGTAGTGCACTCACAGTTTTTTCACACTGCTCACACTGTAGCACACTGTGGTCATTCCAGTGTGCCCAACCCCGTAGCTACGCAATTGGGTAATATTTGAGTGGATAAAACCTTTAGTATAACACTCAGGTTAACCATAATTATCTGTATTTACATTTTTTTATACAGGAAACAGCAGTTGAAGATGCCGGGAATAAAGTCCCCTCAACCAAAAGTTCCAAGGGACGCGAGGCACCTGGAAATCCACAAACCCGCAAGAAAGACCATGATACGAACATTCTCGAACGGACAGCACCACAGGTTGGTCGTTTTAACGTAAAGGCAAATATAGTCAAATGTAGAAAAATAGGAACAAAACAAGACCTTGAATGATCCATAAGTACAGAAAACTACAAACATGTCATGAACACATGCAGCTGGACGGTTTCACATTATTAATTTGGTACAACTCTTCACTGTTCCGGAGACAGTAAATATGGTCGATATGCTTTTAATTGTGCTAAAATGTCCTACTTTCCATACTGCAATTAAATGACTGGCTTTGGCGTCTTTAATGTTTGAATAATGTTCATAGATTCCATCTTCTTGAAGATTGATTTGATAAATGTTTGTTTCGGGTGCCCAAGAAGTTTATCTAGTACTGGTGTTCAAAGTGTTAAATTAGAGCGTGATAACAGTGTGTTCATTCTGGTAGGGCCTATCCCCGTATAGCTACGCGATTTGGTAATATTTAAGTACATACAATCCTTAGCATATAACAGTCAGGTTCTCCATTATTATACAGGAAAAGGCAGTTGAAGATGCCGGGGAAAAAGTCCCCTCAACCAAAAGTTCCAAGGGACGCGAGGCACCTGGAAATCCACAAACCCGCAAGAAAGACCATGAAACACAGACAGCACCACAGGTTGGTCGATTTAACATAAAGGCAAATTTAATCAAATGTAGCAAATCGGCAACATCTCAAGACCTTGAATTGTACACTAGTATAGAAAACTACATACATGTCATGTATACATGCAGCTGGAAGGCTTCACAATATTTATTTGGTACAACTCTTCAATGATCAGGATACATCATTTATGGTCGATGTGATTTTAATTGTGCTATAAAGTCCTACTTTCTAATACTGCAATTAATTTACTGGCCTTGGCGTCTTTAATGTTTCCTAAATGTTTATGGATTCCATCTGCTTGAAGATTGATATGATAAGTGTTTGTTTACCCTCTGAGTTTGTTACAGTTGCCAGAGAACTGTATCTAGTACTGATGTTTCAAAGTGTGGCCCACAATGTTAAATTAAAGTGCAGTTAACAGTGTGAAAAAACTCATTATGTAAACTTACTGTGAGCACATTGTGAAATTGCTGAGATACACAGTGTGAGCGCACTATTTTATAGACTGTAAACGCAGGCAATTCCACACTGTGGTGGTAATGCACTCAATTTTTCGACCAGTGCCTTTTTTCATTTGGATGATTAAAGGGAGGAACATTGCTTATTAAGCTACGCCTTCTCTTCTTCCTTTCTATCATTTATGACTATTCTTTGCAATTATACATATATATATGTATTTATATCCTACATGAATGAAATCCTGTTCAGTGATTGGTCTACATAGCATCATGTGACCAAACATAGTAATGCCCATGGAGAAAAATGTGCTATGCGTGACGTCATTCATGGAATAGTAAATGCTATTCCATGAATGACGTCATAGACGCCGGGTGATCATATTGAGCCCATAGAGATGCGTGTTATAAAACTTCCCTGCGAGCAGAGGTCTTGTTTTAGCTTGCGAAAGATGCTCGACGAGATTTCTCAAAGAGTTTTTAAAAAAAGAAATACAGCATATTTTCACCCGTGAATATCAATAAGTTCCAAAGAATATTCTAGAGATGCATTTCATGTATAACGTAGCGGTATTCGAATTAAACAATTACGACAATGGTGCACATTGTGCATCGTTGTCCTTCTATCGGCCGCGGTGTGCACTGCACTAGCTGTATGTGTAATGTATTTTCTCCATACAATTACACGTGTGTAGTATGTAAAGCAGGTTAATTATTCACTTTGATGCGCGCGTTTTGCATTTGGGTGCGCATTAGTTGTTAAGGCGCGTAACCATGAATGGAAAGATAGCGCAATACGCGCTCTGCGCTAGGACTATTGCGCAAAGGGGGTCAGTGTCACAAACATACAATGTTTAGTTTTTCTTTATATTTTTCTTTAATTGAATTGAAATCATTTGTTTTTGCGATGATTATGATTATGCGAAGGATATAAAACAAATATATCATGCACTATTTCGAGCCACTAGTGAAATTATGGATTCCTCGGTGACAGAAAAAGCACTATGTTCTTCGGGTCTACGACCCTCAGAACATAGTGCTTTTCCTGTCACCTCGGAATCCATAATTTCAACTAGAGGCTCTCAGTGCATGGTATATTTGTTTAATATTATATTTATATATATTATTAATCTACGCCTACTATTATTCTTCCTTCTTAATCATTTATGATTATTCTTTGCAATTATTTAAATAATGGAAGAAACCAAAGCTGTATGTATTAGTTCACCTTTCGCTTGTATATATGTATATAATATAATTATATACATCAGTCAATTGCATGATATTGAGGCAGCTTACTCAAAGAACTTGCTCACCCCCCCCCCCCCCCCCCCCCCCCCCGGCAGCGATTTAGTTTCCCTAAACAGGTCAGCTATTGCACTAACGCATAAGATATGCCCGTTTAATTGGAGTCGGGCGACTTGAATGGAGACCAAAGCGCGTGTATTAAATTCGAGTTATATAGTATAGACTTATAGCCACTAAATCTAACCAATAGCCACTAAATCTGACCTATTTCCACTAAAGCTGTCCTATCGCCACTAAATCTGACATATAGCCACCAACATTAGGATTAGGGTAAGGAATAGTGTCAGGGTGTATATCCCTAAAAACCAACACCAACGAATCCTACGTTGGTACAATGTTTTAGTATTTGCCATTCTTACCGCACTCGACTAAATGTTCGAATTTATACAAGTCGGAAATTTCGGGTATGCGTGGTATTTGAATAAGTCGCTTATTCACAAAGATTTGCTGACCTGTTTTGGGGAAAAATTCGCTCCCCGGCAGCTTAGCGAAATACGGCCCCGCTATATGCCGGGATGAGATCCGGCCATTCATGATTCGACTGTACTTGGTGTGCTATATAATTCAATGCATACTTGTTTCACATACAGGTTGTTTCCGAACCCCTTCTGTACAGTAGGGAAACGATCAACAGAAGATGGAATTTACATGAGACAAGTGCAGATAAGGCCTCACACACTCAATTCCATGAGACTTCAACATCTGAAAAGTTCATAATTTCAGACATAGTAAGTATCTGCATAATATTATGCAATATGTATAGCTTAAAAGTCAAGTAGCATGTGTCAAACTGTCAAAAATTACAAAGTATATAAGTGTGTGTGTGTGTGTGTGTGTGTGTGGGTGTGTGTGTGTGTGTGTGTGTGCGTGTGTGTGTGTGTGTGTGTGTGTGTGTTTGCGAGTGTGCGTGTGTGTGTGTGTGAGTGTGTGTGTAATATACATACCCGCCCGCCCGGCCGGGATGCTCCATGAAACTGCACAATGTTGTTTAGAACAGTGTACTTGTAGTATCATGAATCATGTAAAAGCGAAAAGGGGACCACCAGGCAAAGAACAACACATTATTATATGTTTTTGTACCGTTTTGTAATATCAAATAGATACCCAACATTTTGCAAAGGGTTGTGTAATTCATAAACAAAGCAATTAATTTCCACCACTTATGGAACCACTACTATTTCCTGGTTCCATACGGGTCAACCATTTGCGAGTGCGCCAATGCTATTCACGCGTACGTTTGTAGACAATAGATTCCCGGGCGATTCGTTCGCTCTGCACACATTAGTAGTCGCAATTCAGACCGCATGAACGCATGCTTTAGAATGGTGATGCGTTTTCCAATTATATATTTTTTTCTGGAAACATATTTTTGTGAACTTGTTGATGGAATGGAATACTAAAGATGTTACCTTTCTTTAGTAAGAATATTATTTTTGGGTGGTGGTACCCTTTAAAGAACAATGATATCCAGAACGATTTTTGCATGCACTATAAGACACTAAATATGATGAATATTCCCTGAAAATCTGAGCACATACGGTCAAGAAAAAGGAAAACTATGGCTCTTTGAAAATAGGCATTTATTTATACGAGTGATTCGAATTGGCAACGCACGCTGCCAATTCTTTTGGACTACTTCCTATATGTTTTATACAAAGCATTTCAATTTTCTCAAAATAACAGTTTACTCTTCGTTTGAGCGCAACATACGTTTTGTAGAATACATTTGTACGTGCAACATATCATGATTTGGGGGAATGGAAAAGTGTGACAAGAAAACTGTAAAAATGTGAATATTCGTGGAGTACGTAGTACACAAACTTATCACACTGCTTTGCCAATTTGAGTTCTCCATATGAATAAATGGACATCTTAAAAGAGCCATGGTTTTCTTGCTTCTTGCCCGACTATGCTCTAGCTTTCAGAGATTACTCCTTCTAATCTCTTCAAATGTAATTATGAAAGCAACATTTTGTTTGGGTTGCATTGTCCTTCAAGGTATGACATTGTTTTGTATATTTCTCTGTAAAAAAAATGAAGAGTTCTTTTGTTCCTCTCTACTATAGCCTGCTACTGCATGTACACCTCCTCCATTGTAGCCCCCATTCCTTTGTTCTTGTTCACTCCAGCTTGTTGCTGGTCGCACTTTCCTCCTACCTGTGTAAATTTATAACTCTATGTTGAGTATAGTTGTTGTCATAATTCGTTCGCCTAAAGAAAGAATCTGCCAGATTCGATAGCTCGCGGCTCCATTGATTTACAAAAGGAAGAGTTCATCACTCTCAGTAACACCTGTTGGAAGATATCTGAAAATATGTTTAATTCAAAAAGAATAAAATGAGAAAAAACATTCTTGAAATCACATTTTCCGCATTTTTTTGATTGTTTCACATGTATTGACATAATTTCCAGAAAGCAAGTATCTGGGGCCCTTCTGGATTGTTTGGGCTGACTGGGGGCCTATATGCCTTTTTTCAAACCCTCTATGTATACCGTTTCCACCCGCCCGAAACCCACCAGGACCATGAACATGGGATATTATGATATCCCACAAGCATAGGCGTACCCAGGGGAAGGGGGGGGGGGGGGGTGGTGGTTTGGAGGATTCAACCCCCCCCCCCCCCCCCTTTGACCAAATAATGACTGTTTTGTGGGGTTTGAACGCCCCCTTTTCAAATTGAAACTGGTCTCGAGACTAAATTTTTGCGGTCACGACCGTCATTTTCGATAGTCTCGGCCTCGAAAGTGCGAAAAACCGTGGTTACGGCCTTGAAAAGTGCAAAAGAAAACATGGTCTCGGCCTCGTAAATGTCGAAAATTGTTGGTCTCGGCTTCGAAAATTGTTAACGATCACCCATCGAGTGCATAAAACCATTAGCATACCACTCAGGTTGTCTATAATCATTGATAATTATCTGTATTTACATTTTTCATACAGGAAACGTCAGTTGAAGATGCCGGAAATAAAGTCCCCTCAACCAAAAGTTCCAAGGGGCGCGAGGCACCTGGAAATCCACAAACCCGCAAGAAAGACCATGACACAAACATTCTCGAACGGACAGCACCACAGGTTGGTCGTTTTAACGTAAAGGCAAATATAGTCAAATGTAGAAAAATAGCAACAAAACAAGACCTTGAATGATCCATAAGTACAGAAAACTACAAACATGTCATGAACACATGCAGCTGGACGGTTTCACATTATTAATTTGGTACAACTCTTCAATGTTCCGGAGACATTAAATATGGTCGATATGCTTTTAAATGTATAATCCTGTTGCAGAAAGAAGTTACGATTGATATTAATCGTAACTATTGGTCGTAAGTGTTAACATTGATCGTAACTTTAACAGCTGATTTTTTTTTGGCGTAACTTACGATCAATTATTCACAAGGCACAAACATGGGCAAACATACCAACATACACACTCATTCAAGCACATAAATCCATATAAAACTCATCCTCATAAAACAGATAATCATACAGTGTTACACATTGATTCATAATTTCATACATACATGCATACAGTACAGACTATACACATATATACATACATAAACACACACAAACATCCAGTCAAACTTTTCTCAGCAGCCACTTTTCTATACCAGCAAACTAATTACAGTGGTAACTTTTCTTGTTACTCTGCAATGGTCATTATACAAGTAAGGTTTTACTATATTAAACCGTAAAGGCCTGTATTAAAACAAGGGGTAATGCTTTACTTGACTGAGAATAAAAAAGGCCAACAAAGTGCATGTATTTTTATTCTTCAAATTTTAAATCCAAAAAGAGTACACAACACATGACTTTCGATTCATTCCATCAAATAGAATGTTATTATTTTGTAGTGAAATGAATACATTCTCTAGTGACTATGCCAGTCCTTTACTCCTTTTCCCCAATTAATAATAATTGTGGCTACTTAAATGTAGCGCACGCATAGGCATACCCAGGGGGGGGGGGGGGGGGGGGGGGGTTTAGGGGGTTTAACCCCCCCCCCCACCCCCCCCCCCCCCCTTTGACCGAAAATGACCGTTTTGGGGTTTTTTTCAAATTTTAAAGGGTCTCGGGACAAAATTTAAGCGGTCGAGTGGTCTTGGCCTCGAAAACTGCAAAAAAGCGTGTTCTCGGCTTCGAAAATGGTTGGTCTCCGCTTTGAAAAGTTTCTACGACTTCCCGACTACCCCCCCCCCCCCCCCCCCCCCCCCCCCGCAGAGAGAAATTTGTTTGGAAGCAAAAACCTGTTCCGTCTTTCGGCGCTCCCGTTGCTTCACTTTACCCCAGTCAGCACCAAAAAGTGCACATTGTCCACTCCCTGGGGAGCAGACATTGCTACGTAACTCCTTTCCATCCTTCCGGGTGGCATACCTTGGGCTCGAATTTGGGACCTCACATTGGAAGGCACACGCTCTACCAATCTTGCCACACCGTCTTGCTCTGTCATCCTTCTCCAGCTTGGGCGGATCCCGTCTGTCGTGGTCTTCTATCTGCTAGCTAGCTCCGCAAACCAGGCGTCTACTGCATACACGAGAGGCTGCTTGATGAGCTGAAATATAATACATAACATAACATGAAAATAAAAAATATAGTATACTTAGTCTTGTTACCTAAACTATATTCAATGACACAGTTTCATCATTCAGATTTATAATTTTGTTCCCACAGTCAATGTCTTGGACATACCTATCACCTTGAAATGTCACGGTACAAGCTGTCACAGCTCTAGATAAAATACTAATTAAAACCATTTGTTTTCGTCACATCATATCCAATCCATGCTCACCTGCAAACTGGAATGTTCAAGGGATAAGTAATCAATTACATTTTATAAACCAGCATTCTATTTTAAAACGAGCCCAAAGAGACGAATTAAGTCAAGTACATGTTAGCCCGTCGACTTTGTAAAGAATGCCATAATAATAAAACATTTTAATTTTGAGCAACAAAATCATTTTTTAATTATCTTTTAGCAAGTGACCTACTTAACCCGTTGAGGACGAATTTATTTTGGTATAACATGCATTCTCCATAGACTCAAGCCCGAATATTTTCGAGGTCCTCAACGGGTTAATATAGGCTACTGTATACTCATGTCCATTAGTATAGCCATAAAACAAATAATGATTATTTCATGCTTACTGAACTACAAACTAACGTCATAACTATCAAAGAAAAATATAAGCTTCGATATTGGTTTAAAAAAGCATTTTGTGTAAGATCATCAAGTTCTCACCTATCCCATTGCTGTGGCTGGCCTGGGGGCAACACCAGTGGCTCGACAGCTTACTCCAAGGCAAATGGCTCCAGCATATCCTCCTCTCTCTTTCGCTTTCCTCCTTTCATCAGCCTGTCTATTCTGATAATTTCTTCTGTGATTATTCTGCCTCTCTCCCACTTGTTGTTATGACTATATGGCTGTATACCACTGTGGAATTGTACAGTAAAGAGTGCAAATTACCACATAAATTTGAACACATGACTGAGACTGCATCAGTGCATTGACTCACAGGAGCTAGGAGGCTAATTTTGTAATTTGGTCCTCCATAATATTTAATGTTATAAAATATTACCTGCCAGTAAATTCTCATGCATTGAGAACATACAAATTTCGGCGCTAATGTGGTTTCGTACCCCTTTTTTGCCTTTCTTTTTCCAACGCTTTATTTGTCTTTAAACTCAACTAAATTATTTTGTATTACTCACTGCGCTTTGTCCTTATCCCTCGATGGTCTGTTGTAATATTTTGGTCAACATTTAAGCCCTTTTTTGGCAACTTTAATCGATGGCTTTGAAAGCGTCGCGGCACCAGCGTCGCGGTCACAAAAATCGAAATAGCGGGACTTCACGGGCGCAGGAGTACGGTACTCTCTCCACGTTCATGTCACCGGTAGCTAACGGCATACGGTAGCTGTTCGTGAAGTCCCGCTATTTCGATTTTTGCGACAGCAAAGCTGGTGCCGCGACGCTTTCAAAACCATTGATTAAAGTCGCCCAAAAAAGGGCTTAAATGTTGACCAAAATATTACAACAGACCATCGAGGGATAAGGTCAAAGTGCAGTGAGTAATACAAACTAATTTAGTTGAGTTTAAAGACGAATGAAGTGTTAGAAAAAAAAGACGTACGAAACCACATTAGCGCCCAAATTTCATCTTTGCATTGCCCTTGATGGCCATGGCATGCATACCTTTTTTGAAATTTTGTATT
>JBAMJV010008100.1:0-22500 GCA_037951105.1 Echinarachnius parma
TCTGTATACGGCACTGACTTTGATGTTGATAAAGTGACCGATGCGAGAACAGGAAGAAGAAATTGACATTGCGTCACCGAGGTGCGGGAGTGAGTTACTATAAAGGGTTGGGTTGTGCATAATAGCTCTTTGATTTGACATACGATAGTTTTGGACAACACTCACAATCACGTGACTGGGCTTGTTAGTAAAAACCATAGAGTTATAAGTTCTTTAGTATATAACTATGAAAACAACTAACTATACTAATTGGTCTCGGCTTCGAAAATTTTACAAAATAACCCCCCCCCCCCCCCCCCCCCCCCCTCCCATGCAAAAATCCTGGGTACGCCACTTGTTATAAATTATAACAACTATACTTGCTAAATAATAAGGACCGAGATCAGACCTGTATATACGGATCTGTGAAGGCACTGTCAGAGCCGTACAGAGCGCGTTGATAGAGTGCGCCATCAGCTGAGTTGAACATAAACAGGTAAAAGGAAATTGAAACTTCGGTAGGCCTACACCATGTATCGTGTGCGTTATCGATATGATTTAGGAACAAATCCGACTTTTGTAATTGAGACGACCACAGAATTCAGAGGGTTAAATGTTATAACAGAGGATGTTTGACCAAGGATCATGAAGGTGTGAATATGAAGATTGACACAGTGTAATGTTTCTTCTCAGCCAATTCTTACACTTTTAATTCGTATTGATAAAGTGATATACTGTACATATTCAAATCGGCGAAATTGAGCTCGGAAGGCTTTACATGTCGGTTCAAACTACGGAAAAATCGCGGAAAATTGTTCAACTTTCACTCATTTTTTGGAAAATTGACCGGAAAATCTTATAACTTGCAATGATAAAGGCGCCGGATGTTCAGTCACCAAGGCGATAATTTGCATGACCTCCTCAAAACAAGGAGCTCCCTGCTCAAACACATCGAAGTATATATAGCGTAAATGTGATTTTCGAATACGTGTCTTTTGTGTGGCCTCGAGTTACACAGGATGCAGACATGCAGTATATAGATGCAGTATAAAGTCTCTACAGAGAACTAAATTGTTGAATATAGGTATAATCGTCAGTTCAATATGTTGCATAATTGAACAAAATATTGATATGATTACGTTTTGAGTTGGACTTTCCGCTATATGGTGGTGGTTATACTGCATGACTTTACATGTAATCTATTGATTCGATTTGATCTCAGAATAGTAGTAGCCTACTCGTATCTGATTGACTCTTTACTAATCATCATGTGACTTTGGAGGACAGGACCTTCACAGGTGTAACAAGTAAAACTTTGGAGCAAGGCAGTTTCTGATATCCGAATTCCAAAAAAGTGCCCGTATATCCTCCAAAATCATGTTTAGTCAAATAATTGTACAACTGCCTCTTCCTAAAGCGAGTGAGGAATCAAGACTCACTAATAACTACAAGAGAAGAATGGACTTTGCGTTCCGAAGAAAATGCACCATTTTGCTTTTTCTTGCAACATGTTGCTGCGTCTTTTTCTGGGTAAGTTTAATAATAGGCCTATATATAGTTTTCATATTTTTATCGTTTAAACTGTTCCTGTGTTTAATTGCTTTCTACTGGTTTTTAAATCGATAAAGTGTTGACTTAGGAATATCTGCAGTATTTTGGTATTTAAAAAGGATCTAGTTCGCGAAATTTACTTTAAATTTGAAAAAGAGGCGTTATTAGCGATTTAGATTTAGTATCAAAAAGCACGTGTGTGTCATGTTAATTTGCCCCCCAAAATACTGCATTTTGGCTTTCTTTCTGTTGACAGATAAGCGCGCGTTATAAATATAAAATAATAATACTTTTTTGTTTAACGCTCACTTACATGTCCCCATCTGTAACATGGAAGTGGCATTCTCAATTAATAATCAGACGGTTACGTAATCATAATCAGTTTGACGGAAATGTGAAAACAGCATGCATGGTTGGTGCACATGTGCAAGCGAGCTTTTTCATCTATGGGACTTGGCATCGAAAATGCATGATATGTCTTTGTTTTGTTTTTTTAAACAACATTATACATTTTCTAATAATATTTCATAATTATGTTATATGATAGACTTATTATATGCTTTGTAGTATGTATTATTTTATATCATGCACATTAATTTACTGTATACGGTTCCATGAATACTTTTTTATGCCGGCGGCATCCTTACAATAATTTCATCCGCATTTTGTAACTATATTTAATTTCGCTTGCTTATGTTTATTCATAGCCGGCATACATACATCAATGTATAATAATTGATAATAATTTCACATTTCGATCTACCAGTTCATATATTTCATGATGTGGTGGTTTATTTTGTTATTTTTTAGCCCTTAGCATAATTATATTAGCAGTTATAATGTACAAGTAATACAGTACTAGTACTATGAACAAAATGAGCCAGGTGGCCATTAATTTTGGCTCAGTCTTGTATAACTGCATAATATATTATTATGGCCATTTGGCGCAGTCTTGTATAACTGCATAATATATTATGGCCATTTGGCTCAGTCTAATATATAACTGCATAATATATTATGGCCATTTGGCTCAGTCTTGTATATATATCTGCATAATATTATTATGGCCATTTGGCGCAGTCTTGTATAACTGCATAATATATTATGGCCATTTGGCTCAGTCTTGTATAACTGCATAATATATTATGGCCATTTGGCTCAGTCTTGTATAACTGCATAATATTATTATGGCCATTTGGCTCAGTCTTGTATAACTGCATAATATATTATGGCCATCTGGCTCAGTCTTGTATAACTGCATAATATATTATGGCCATTTGGCTCAGTCTTGTATAACTGCATAATATTATATTATGGCCATCTGCTTGGCTCAGTCTTGTATAACTGCATAATATATTATGGCCATTTGGCGCAGTCTTGTATAACTGCATAATATTTTATGGCCATCTGGCTGTGTTTTCATTGATTGATTGATTGATCCATTTTTATTTCAAATTCAGTTTTAAAAAAGGTTATAATCATTTACAATGTACATAATTATATACAAATAAACTTAAATATGTAAAACAACGTAATAACAAAGAATGATACAGATTATGGGGAAATGAAATAGGGTGTATCAGTAAGAGCCTATGTGGCTTGACAAGTTGATACACCCATTACAAAGATTACAAAACATTGTATATTATGACTTGTTTAACTGCATAATATGCTAAACACCGAAACATGACATATATAAACTGAAATGATAAATGAATGACAACATTACATTATACGAAAGATTATTCGAAATGTATAATGCCCAAATTGTATTGCAACCTGCATTGGTAGTAATGCCCGACAATATTGCCCGGAAATATTTGCAGACGACAAATAATATTGTGACGGAATCATAACATAATTAACACATTTACATAAAAGGGTGCACTATACCACATTTAAAAAGCGAACATCTGTTGTGTAAATAAGAACAAATTAACATCGTTACGAGAGAGCATAATACATTACATTTTTCGGGATTAAAAAATAATTTTCAAAAATAAGTTTTAAAATAATTTTCTAATTTAGTAATTCCCTGATCCTATTATTATATTTTTAACTGAATGATGATCCAGAACTGGCCATGCATACGAATATATGATTTTCATTAATACATTCACTTTGTTTATTTCTTATTTTCGTGTAAAGGTGATTTCCCAAAATGGCACTGTGAAGCGAATAACATCAGCGACAGGAGAATATTCTTGGGATCATGACTTCTGGTCGGAAAATGACGCTGGTGCAACCCCACAGCAAAGGGATGCCGAGAACGTTGCTTCACATAACGCATCATATTATTTTGACTTGAATACTTTGTTTTCTGTGACGACGCCGAAGAAAAATAAAAACGCCAGTACTAGTCCAGCACCAAAATTCTTCGCCAACGACAGCGACGCGTCTGCTTTGACGTCGGCCAGCGCGTCGATATTCTACCCAAAGAGGGCTTCCTACGAGATCGGCGATGTTGTTGAAGTCGTGATCGAAGCGTGTGATGGCGCAGGCCAGCCTCAGCGGACGGGTGGCGATTTCTGGTACGTCCTTGCACGATCGTCCAATGACAACGGCGCAGCTTTCCGAACAGCCGCCCGAATCGTCGACCATGGCAATGGCAGCTACTCCGCGTTTTTCCTCGCGCCGGTTGCCGGTCAACTTTACCTGTCGGTGAAACTTGCCCACCCGTCACGGGCGTTACATTGGTTGCGTGACGTCTACATGGACGCCGAAGGTTGCTTCACGTGGACCGTGACGTACCGCACCGGAAGTGTGGACGGCTTCGGGGAACTAAGTGAGGGTCAAGGAAGGTAATCTTACCGCACCTATTTCGTTCTTTTTACAATCTAAGTCAGGATATTATTGTTATAATTCAGATATTCATCGGGATATTCATGTTCTAGTGATATTAAACCCGTACATACTTTCGGCCACGACGAATTCTGCTTATATAGTCCACTTTCTATATACGGCAATGGAAAATGTGTCTCTACAGCACCGTCATGTATAAACGGCAATTATTTCAAGCAACGTAAACAGCGTCGTAAATTAAATGTTGATTTTTATTTAAACTTACTTCTTCTTTCTAAGAGGAAATGATAGCTATTAGTTTTCAACGATAACGTACATTTTGAAGCGTTCGAGAGTCCACATTCAAACAATGTTCTCTTTCCCTTCAATCCATTGCCACGTGCAGGTGTGTTGTAAAACGCGGCTGGAACCGCGTCCAGAGCGAGAATCTCTGTTTTTACGGTGCTAACGAGACGGGGATGGGAGACAGCGCGTTGGTCTGTACGAAGCCGACGTCGTTTTCTTGTGTCGACGTCGTTTCTATGGAGGCGTATAAAAAGACGTGGAGTGTCGAAGGTCCCGTGCAACATCTTTTAGTCGGCAAGAAATACTTGTTCAACGAGTGAGTTATTAATGTCTTTTAAAACTTAAAGGGGTAGTACAGTTTTGGTAAGGCTGAACTTAAGTAACCAAAACTGAACAGTAACATTATAAACTAATAGTTAAAACTCCACCATGCTCGAAAGGTATACACAATTACAAACGACTAAGTAAAAAGCACGTTATCATTAAAAAAGAGCCATTAAAACATAAGAGGGCGCTTTCTAAAAAGGCATTGGTTTCAACCATTTTTCATACAAAATTATGCATGTGATGTCTTATGGAAATAATGATTAAATAGAGATATCATCAACAACTATTTTAAAAACGCTTTTGAAATTTTTTGAAAAAGTGCAAGCATTTTTTTAATAAAAAAAAAAAATCATCACATTTTTTGGGCCCCAAATAATATAAGATCAGATATATTTATTGATATTTCAGCCGTTTCTGGGTCGATTTTGACCAAATAAAGTTTATTCTGCCATTAAAATTGCATGTTCTCTCAAATTCGACACTCAGTTTTTCATTACCTCACACAAAATTGTGATGTGCAGCGCCCTCTCTACCAAAACTAAACTACCCCTTTGATATTGTTATTTCATTAGAAAATATTGCATGTACAAATTATTGAACAAATTTGTAATCATTCATATTTAATCATAATTGAATTTTTTGTTTTTCTTTAAAAAGTATGTAATAGCCATTTCAGTATAGAGAATGATACTTTATTTATGTTTTACCTCTTCTGAATAAGAAGAAACAAAATATTATAATATAAAAACAATAAAAGAAGAAAAAAATTATTAAATAATATTTAATAATTTTTTTATGGCATTGGTGTTTGGTATTTGGTAAATCAATATTTTTTATTTTCACAGTACTTTCTTCGAGAGAGCAGTGACGTCATTGGAGTCTGTTTTTAAAGTGGAAATACATCAACGATCGGGTAAGTAAGACATGCACATGCACACTACCGTTATGAGTATGACAATACTATTATACAGCGATTTTGTCTTTGACAAAGTGCCAATACTCCCCGGGGAGTTGAGAAGGTGCAGAGGTTGATTGCTCAGTTAACACGCGGCTAGGGCCTATTATCTAACACATAACGCTTTGCTTCTACACAATATAAAACAAACAAAAAACAGTGGCACACTGGGAGCTCCTTTAAAATGAGCTGTAAAAATGTTTTTTTAAATGTACATGAGCTGTCCGTGTGGCAAGTTAAAGATGAGAAGTGTCTGTATTGTAATTTCATTAAAACTATGCATGCATTGCACTTTGTATTTAATAGGTATTCAAGCGGGCATCTACGAATATTTGGTGGACCCACCCCGGATGGCTTGTGGCCGCGGTGATGCGAGAGGCTCGAAGCCGCTCCCCGAGGGTTACTGGCTCCGGGACAAGTGGTCCTCGCTCATCTGCAACAACAAACCATGGGACAACCACCAACAAGTAAAAGGTACCATAAATGTTACAAACAAAACATATCGCAAAATTGTACTTACTTTTTGTTTGTATACTTTGCAAAATGTATTTTATCACATGGGAACAATTTATTGCGAGAGGTTTGGAGGATTACTCGTTCTGTGACTGCAGTGTGTCTCAAAAAGAATAATACAGTCGGAAAATATAAATTTTTGGTGTCAACAAAATCAGGCTTCCTGATGATTATTATTTCAGCTTAATTGGGTTGGTTAGTACGTTCTGTGCATAACATGATCATTATTTCAGAGCTAAAAAGCGAATAATGTATTAAGTAATTATGCAATTGGCTAAATATGATGCTTAAATATGTCGATACCATCGCCTGAAATGAACAGAGGCTTTACAAAATCTTCAAAAGATTCGTCTACTGAAAAAAAGTAGTGTTTGATCAATAATGCATCTTATAACAATGTGAGCCTTTGCTACATTTTAACATTAGTTATCATTTGAGGAAAGACTCTTTATGGTCTCTTTATTCAAACATAAAGCCTGACAAATGTCTTCAGTCGATTCCAGTAACAAGAACACGGCAAACGCCTTCAGTAATTTTGCGACATCATTAGGAACTGTCAACATCGCTAAGAATCTGAGGCAATCAGAATCTTGAAGGAAGGTAAATTTGGAAGAACCTATGGTTAGGGTTATGGTTAAGGTTAGGGTTAGGGATATGGTTAGGGTTAGGGTTGGGGTTAGGGTTGGGGTTAGGGTTAGGGTTGTGGTCAACATGTGCAAAGTGCTAATTAGTGTTTATATAGTATTACATATATATATGTTTAAATATTACAAACGTTGGTATGGCTTTTAAATTGATTACATTTTATTTATTTCCATAGAGTGTTTAGCCGGTCGCAGGATCATCATTTTCGGGGACTCCATCGCGTGCCAGTGGTTCAGGATACTACAGCACAAACTAGATAATGCCAACGTGCCGGGAAATTACTACCATTGTGATGTTGACCAGACGCACACTGTGTTCTACCATCAGCAGGTTATCAGCGCGGCGCTAAGTAGCACGTTCGACTTCTACGGCGCCAAGCGGACATTCGAACCCGAACAAATCGACGCGCTCGGCGTCAACAACGTCTACGACGCGGATGACATCAGACAATACGTCCTCTTCATTAGCATGTCGGCGCACTACGCGTCGTGGCCTATGGACAGTTACCGCGACAGGATGCGCGCCATACGGGACGCGATTGCGCGTCTACGCGCCAGGCTGGGCGCCGAGCGCGTCGTCACCGTGGTAAAGAAGTCGCAGCCAAGGGAACAAGTTTCGTTCACCGCACGCGTCCACAGCAATGATTACGTCTTCTGGCACATGAGTCGAATCATGGAGGAGGAATTCACCGGCATCGACGCGAAATTTATCGACGTCTGGGACATGGTGCTTTCCTATGGAGATGGGCCACTCGTGCACATGGCCTGGCCTTGCATCAGGGAAGAAGTGGAACTGTTCTTTTCATATCTGTGTCCCAGTTGATATCAATAAATCTATAAACAATTAATATAATACAAATTTGTGTAATAATTTAAAAGTTTTCGTTATGATTGTTTTTGCTTTTGTTATTCATTTGTTAGTCAAATAATAATAACATAAATATTATTGCAAATACAGGTGATGAGAATTATTCCATCATTCTTTTATGTATCATAATTCACGCCAAAGTGTCAAGAAGTCATTGTGGAGTATGTTATTACCAGTACAGTCATGTATACATAACTTAGATGTTGCTTGTAAGCATGGTAAGTATCGGCTTCCATGGTGGTGTACATAATACGTGTGGTTTGCGGTTGCACCATGTAAGAGAGGAGGATTGGATATCCCGAGAATGACTGTTGGTATTCTTTCTAGGATAGTCCTAAAAAGGACTGTGGTAGTCCTAGAAAGGACTGTGGTATTCTTTCTTGAGCTTGTAGTTATAATAAGAGCTACAGCGCCGGTGTAGTTATTGTAAGGAAAGGGTGGGTGGTAGGACTCATTGCGCTAACTTGTATACAGTTATACATTTCCAGTGGATAATTAAAAATCCAACAGTCCTTTCCCAGGACTACCACTGTCCTTTTTAGGACTATCCTAGAAGAATACCAACCCTCCTTCTCAGGACTATCCAATCCTCCCCTCTTTAGGTGCAACCGCAAACCACACGTATCAGGGGCGGATCTAGCTTTTTGCTCAGGGGGGGGGGGGGGGGGGGGGGGGTTTGACCCAATGACGATGCGGAGCATCGTCCACGCGCCGCGGCATGATGACATGTGCAAAAAGTGAAGAATGGTTGAAGAATGTATATCATTTCGATTTTGATATGTCCTCTATTAAGGAATGTGTGAAAAATTCACGTTCACGTTAACGGATGTTATATTGCCGAGTGATGAGCGTAAATGCAAAGTGACTCATTGCGCTAACTGTGTACACAGTTATAACTCTCCAGTGGACTTCAATCGTAAATTTCTTTTTATTGAAAGGTAAATTCGAAAAAAGAAATGGTCAATGCTTCTATATTGCATGGTAATAGCCAGGAGGGGGGTGCGTTTTGGTGCGTATGCACCCCTCCCCCCCCCCCCCCCAAACAAAAACAAACACATGAAATCAGAAAGGTTCGGTCTCGGTCCCGTTTTTGTAAATTACGCACCCCCCCCCCCCCCCCCTCCCCCTTGAAAAATCCTGGCTACGGGCCTGAGGTATATGAGAGAACCAATAGAGTTCTAAGCAAATTTTGTGGATTTTAACAATGTTCAGTTTTGGTTAAGAGGGCGCTTCAAGAAATAATTTTAATAAAAACTAATTAACGCAATTTTAAAGACATAATCAACTTTGTTTGATCAAAATCGGTTCAGAAACAGCTGACATATTCATTATGCATCCTAATGGAATGGATGCTAGGGACCAACCGCTTTTATTCAATAATAACAAAAAAAATATCAGTCCTTCTCCTAGTTTGTTGTAATCACTCACAGTATGACGTCATAATATTGAAGGACCCCTCCAGAACGAGATGGAATTTGTCTAATCAATCCTACACATTTCTGAAGATAATCAAGACGGTAATAAAATTGTTTCTTGATGATCTCTCTATTGAATAATGTTTTGAACCACACATCACATTTACATTTTTCGATTTAAAAAAACATGGTTGGAACTTGATATGTCTGAAGGGCGCCCTCTTGTGTTAACGTCTGGTTTTCAATAAAACAGCCCTGGAACTTAGCCAATCTATGTTATTAATAATAATAATAATATATCGCACTTATATAGCGCCTAATGCAGAACAGCCTCTAAGCGCATTATACCCCTGGTCATTATGGTACAGTACAGACCCGCACAATTATCTTGTACACATTCTCAACTCCCCGGGGAGCATACTAGCGGCGGGCAACCCTATAGGTGCACCAAGCTAATTTTCACCAGACCAGGTACCCATTTATACACCTGGGTAGCACGGGCGTCGATCTTTCATTGATACCCATTGATCAGGGGGGGGATGATTCATTCATGCCATCCCCCCTGATGAATGGGTTATTACGTAAGTATCGACGCCCATGCTGGGTAGAGAGCAGCAATGTGGATTAAATGCCTTGCTGAAGGACAAACGGAGTGGGCAGGGTTCGAACCCGGGGTCTCACGATCAGAAAGCACACGCTCTACCGATCTTGCCACACCACTTCCACTTCCTTTTTCTACTAAGCATCAGTGAATTTTAAAGGGAGGGTTGAGTTTTGGTATAGAGGGCACTGCACGAAATAATTTTTTTTTGTGAGATAATGAAAAACTGAGTGTCAAATTTAAAGAGGGCATACAATTTTAATTACCGAATAAACTTTATTTGATCAAAATCGGTTCAGAAACGGCCGAGTATCAATAAATATATCCGATTGGAATAAACTGGGACCCCATCAGGTTTATTCGATGATTTGAAAACAATTATAAAAATACTTACACTTTTTCAAAAATGTTCAAAAGAGGTTTTTTTAACTATTTGTTGATGATTACAAAACATCTCATGCACAATTTTTCATTAAACATGGTTGAAACTATATGAGTTTTCTAGAGAGCGCCCTCTTGCGTTTTAACGGATCTTTTTGGATGAAACAGGATTTTTACTTACTTAGTCGTTTGTAATTTTGTATACCTTTCAAGCATGGTGGATTTATAACTATTAGTTTGGTGCAGGTTTTGGTTATATATTCAAATTCAGTTATACCAAAACATAACTTATCCCTGTAACTATTAGATTTTAATGATCTAAAAGTTTTAGTTGTTGAAATTCTGTTTGCCAGAACTTTTACTAAACAAATTAATATACATATTGTATACCGTATGTAATGTATATCGGCATGTAAATAAGGTTTGCAGATGTGTGTATATTTATTTGTTTTACTTTTAATGTGATGTATTATATCAAAAGTTGTGATCTTGTGTAAAATAAAAATGCTCTCATTCATACTATTCGTAGCAATACAGATAACGATTGATGTTAAATTGATCCTCGGACCATCTGATGAACTAAAACATGAAAATAGTTAAACTTTCCATTAGTTCCATTATTTGGATAAGAATACAACACTGGCGAATTGTACAATAATCTTTGACTTTATTCTCTACACCATTAGTACCCATTATATAGGAAATATGTTTTTTTGTGCCCGTAGCTAGATGTTTCAACGCACGATATCTTGTACAAATTTGCAGCCATTATTCAAATGAGGTATATGTGACGTTTTGGAACTCGTAATTTTCAAGTGCGTTTACCATTGAGTGAATAGGAAATATCAACAAACACTAGTGCATGCATGCTGCCACTGTCACTTATGTGTGTCTTCATATCTAAATACTTGGTTCCACATAATTGTCAATTAATTGTATGCAACAATAAACACCCTTGAATAATAACAATACAGTATTTCAACATAAATCATGTGCAGATAATATTAGGCCAAATTGACATGAAAATATAGAAAACAACATGACATGTATTAACCCTGTACTGCCCAGTACCCCTTTTAGTGATCAGAAAATTCTGAAAATGGTAGGACAAAGTCATTTAGGTATCAATATTGAAAAACTAAAAAAAAATTGTTGGATACGCCCCCCTAATTTGCATAATCATATGTATCGTATATGATACAATGGGTATTCGTGGCCCACAAAAATGACAAATTCAGACTAAAGACATATACAAATGATTTTCACATTCATTCTAAAGAAACAAAGATACTATAAACATGCTCATATATATACAAGGACACTCAAATGCACGCAAAAACACATACACACACATACGCACACCCACACACACATACGCACACACACACACACAAATACACACACACAAGCACACACACACACACACACACACACATGTACACATACACACACTTTAGCAGCACATAAAATATACCTCAAACATGCACACCCAAGCACACAAATACATACATGCAGACACACACACACACACACACACACACACACACGAACACACACACGCACACGCATGCGCACACACACATGACACACACAAATGCACACATACACACTTTATCAGCACATAAAATATACCTCAAACATGCACACCCAAGCACACAAATACATACATGCAGACACACACACACACACACATACACACACACACACACACACACACACACACACACACACACACACACACACACACACACACACATAAATGCACACATACACACACTTTATCAGCACATAAAATATACCTCAAACATGCACACCCAAGCACACAAATACATACATGCAGACACACACACACACACACACACATACACACGCACACACGCATACGCACACAGACATACACACAAATGCACACATACACACACTTTATCAGCACATAAAATAATTAAATATACCTCAAACATGCACACCCAAGCACACACATACACACATGACACACACACACACACACACACACACACACTGTACCCACTGCGGGGGTCCTGGGGGCGCAGCCCCCAGCGGGTTCAAGCGCCCCCTGAAGCTGAAGCATTTAGGGCAAAACAAAATGAAATGACGGGCTCTGGTTAACCCAAATTTGATATTTGCTAACAACCAAAAAAATACTTTTTTTTTCACGAGGGCGATTTTGAAAATTTTGAGGGAGAAAAACGCCCTCGTGAAATTATTCACGAGGGCTATTTTGGGGCTCACGGGGGCTCTTTAGCAGCACATAAAATATACCTCAAACATGCACACCCAAGCACACAAATACATACGCACAGACACACACACACACACACATACGAACACACACACGCACACGCACGCGCACACACACATGATACACACAAATGCACACATACACACTTTATCAGCACATAAAATATACCTCAAACATGCACACCCAAGCACACAAATACATACATGCAGACACACACACACACACACACACACACATACACACACACACACACACACACACACACACACACACACACACACACACATAAATGCACACATACACACACTTTATCAGCACATAAAATATACCTCAAACATGCACACCCAAGCACACAAATACATACATGCAGACACACACACACACACACACACATACACACGCACACACGCATACGCACACAGACATACACACAAATGCACACATACACACACTTTATCAGCACATAAAATAATTAAATATACCTCAAACATGCACACCCAAGCACACACATACACACATGACACACACACACACACACACACACTGTACCCACTGCGGGGGTCTGGGGGCGCAGCCCCCAGCGGGTTCAAGCGCCCCTTGAAGCTGAAGCATTTAGGGCAAAACAAAATGAAATGACGGGCTCTGGTTAACCCAAATTTGATATTTGCTAACAACCAAAAAAATACTTTTTTTTTCACGAGGGCGATTTTGAAAATTTTGAGGGAGAAAAACGCCCTAGTGAAATTATTCACGAGGGCTATTTTGGGGCTCACGGGGGCTGTTTTTTTTTTACATCGTTTTCACTGCTCAAGGGTCTAATAAATGATTATCATGATGTGATCTATCCGATTATGCCATGTTTGGTACGTTTCGGGCGCTTTCCGATCATGCAAAAAGATGTAAAAAAAAATTAAAAATAAATAAATAAATAATAATAATAATAATAATAAATTTTTTTTTTTTTTTTTTTGGTCATTCAGAATTTCGAAAAATCGGAACATTCCGATTTTTAAGGTCCTAAAAATTCAGAATATCGGAATATTCCGAATAAATCGGAACAGTTGGCAGGTATGCCAAGATTATTCTCCATGTTTTTCGGAGGACCTACACCCAGTGCACCTAACACTTCTTACTGTTACACAAAACATGAAAATAAACAAGTGGGACTGAACAATAACATTTATGGTAATTTCATTTGATTTAGACCATGTAGATAGCCTATCTATGTCAATACACATTACTATTATCCCTAAATTATGCACTACATCATCATACACATGGATATACATTGTAAATACTCAAAATATAAAATTCTAGGCCAATTATTACTCCCATGTTTCGTATGTATCATATATGATACATTAGTTTTTACCACCACGAATGCCTGATGACTCATATTTGATACATGCACATTCAACATGAAAATTTTACATCTAAATTTAACATTATTGACCAAAAATGTTCACATACATTTATCAGATTATATTTTTTACTACAATAGAGCAAATAATGAAATATCTCCCCTGGAAGTATGCAAATAAGGACAAATCCAACGAGTGTTTTCACGATGATCGATTACAGAAATGGCCCAACATAGAAGACTATGGGAAAAACCCAGTGACTGTCCAAATCTGGGGCCTAGATGGCAGCAAACCACTTTCTGAGATGTACCTGATATGATACAATGGGCATTTGTGGGTATACCCATGGGTCTTCAGGAAAAGGGTCATGCAAAGTTCATGTCTCATATATTAGTATATCCCCTAATGTAGTATACATAAATGTTGTGAATTTTTTTGCTATAATCTTAGAAACATTTTAAAATTTGGTCTTAATACATTACTGATGAGAAAAAGTGATGTTTCCATTTTTTTAATTTTGGTCCCAGGGTGCATTTTGGCGATTTAAAGATAATTAGCTAATTTGCATATTTGTGAAATAAGGTCAGGGGTCATTTTCTATCTAGGAATAGTACAATATTGATAAAAACTATTATTCTAGGGTATTTTGAGGCAAGGATTACATTTCCGGTGCTCGTTTGTAAGTGCTGTATGGGAAACACTCTGAAATCCAAGATGGCTTCCCCTAATTTGCATATTTATGAATATTATTGATTTTCAGTGGCTACAGCCCCTAATAAGCAATACTTCCGGGTTATTATTTGTCAGTTATGTTCTAAGTATGTATTTAATATATCAAAGATGAGTTGCCATCGTGGCAACCTCTAGCAATGCATATTATTTGCATAATTATGTATTTTGCCTAATTTCAATATTCCACCAAATCGAGTATATTGGGAACCCGGCAAGTAAAAAAGACAAATAATACCACTTTTCCAAGGTTTTGGGGGGCAGCAGATCCATTTTTGATACTTATTTACCTGTATCACTATGGCATCCATCTCAAATCCAAGATGACTGCTCCCTAAATTACACATGTTATGATACACGACTATATTATTTCGGTTATATTAAATTGATATTATAATGTTTTGACTTTTAATTATTGGAATGAGCAACTAGAATACTTGAATCACAATGTAGTTGTTTGCTTAAAGTAAGCAAATCATACTTTTATAAATTAAATGCCATTTAAGTAGCAAATAGCATTATTTACTTTAAAATGACAATTGCGGCCATCTTGGATTTATGTGGGTTCCCGAGGGGATACAGGTAAATAAGTATCATGAATGGATTCATTGCCCCCTAAAACCTTGGAAAAGTGGTATTACTGGTCTTTTTTACTTGCCGGGTTCCTAATATACTCGATTTGGGGGAATATGCAAATTATGTAAAATACATAATTATGCAAATAATATGCATTGCTAGAGGTTGCCATGATGGCAACTCATCTTTGATATCTTAAATACATACTTAGAACATAACTGACAAATAATAATCCGGAATTATTGCTTATTAGGGGCTGTAGCCACTGAAAATCAATAATATTCATAAATATGCAAATTAGGGGAAGCCATCTTGGATTTCAGAGTGTTTCCCATACAGCACTTACAAACGAGCACCGGAAATGGAATCCTTGCCTCAAAATACCCTAGAATAATAGTTTTTATCAATATTGTAGTATTCCTAGATAGAAAATGACCCCTGACCTTTTTCACAAATATGCAAATTAGCTAATTATCTTTAAAATCGCCAAAATGCACCCTGGGACCAAAAATAAAAAATGGAAACATTACTTTTTCGCATCAGTAATGTATTTAGAACAAATTAAAAACTGTTTCCAAGATTATAGCAAAAAAAATTGCTGCTTTACATAACCTGATAGACTATATGATACAAGGGGCAGTACAGGGTTAAGTTTCTAAAAATCATCAATATTGTGTTCTTTTCAGTCTACGAGTCACTTGTCTTGTAAATATGGTTCTTTCGAAGTTACTCCCGACTGGAATGAACACAGTGTAAACACACTGTTTTACAGTGCCGAACACACTGTGTATAGACTTTGTTAAATTAGAGTGGTTTAACAGTGTTAACACTAATCACACTGTGAGCACACTGTGATCACAATTTGAACAAACTGAGGCCCATTGTAAATACACTGTCAGTACATTGTGATATACTCTGTGTTCACAGTGTGATAAATGACAACATATATTATACACAGTGTGTGTTCACACTGTGTCATACTGTGATCAAAATGAGAATTGTGAGGACACTGTGATAAACCTTGTGTTCCCATTTTGTAAAATAGTGTGCTCATTCTGTTTTCACGGTGTGATAAAAGTAGACAATATTAAAGGGGTAGTTTAGTTTTGGTAGAGAGGGCGCTGCACATCACAATTTTGTTGTGAGGTAGTGAAACACTGAGTGTCGACTTTGAGAGAACATGCAATTTTAATGGCAGAATAAACTTTATTTGGTCAAAATCGGTCCAGAAACGGCTGAAATATCAATAGATATATCTGATCTTATAATTATTTGGGGCCCAAATAATTAGATGAATTTTTCAAAAAATTTTAAAAATGCATACACTTTTTTAAATTTTATTTCAAAAGCGTTTTTTAAATAGTTGTTGATGATCTCTCTATTTAATCATGATTTCAATAAAACATCACATGCATAATTTTGTATGACAAATGGTTAAAACCAATGCCTTTTTAGAGAGCGCCCTCTTGTGTTTTAATGGCTCTTTTTGAATGATAATGGGCTTTTTACTTAGTCGTTTGTAATTTTGTATACCTTTCGAGCATGGTGGAGTTATAACTATTAGTTTATAATGTTACTGTCCAGGTTTGGTTACTAAAATTCAGCCTTACCAAAACTATACTACTCCAATTTAAAATAGTCTACACAGTGTTGTCACACTATTGTCCACAGTGTGTTCACACTGTTCTTTCCGTATATAATAGACCCAAGATTCGTGTTTTTGTAGTATTTTAGCGAAATCACCTCATTATTTGGACAAAACCACTTTATATTCTAGCAAAGCCAACTCATATTCTGACAAAGCAATCATAGGTGTACGGGGGAGTGGGGGGGGGGGGGGGGGGGCTGTAGCCCCCAACAGTGTTGAAAACGGCAATATTCGGGCAAAAGGCACTTCTAATTCGGGGGGGGGAAATTCTTCATATTTGGGCAAAGTAATGTAATATTCGGTCAAACTTACGTCTTATTCGATCAAAATCATGTCAATTTTAAGAGCAACATTATGTATAATATTTTCGGGTAAAAGGGATATTTGAATTTGGTAAAGAGAGTACAGTTTTGGTCAAACTGAATTTTAGTAACCAAAACCTGCACAATTACATTACAAATTAATAGTTATAAATCCACCATGCTCTAAAGGAATGACAAATTACAAATGACTAAGTAAAAAGCCTGTTATCATTTAAAAAGAGCCGTTCAAACTCAAGAGGGCGCTCTCTAAAAAATTCATTGGTTTCAACCATTTAAAATTTAAAATGTGATTTTTTGTTGAAATAGTGATTAGATAAAGAGATAACCAACAACTATTTAAAAACCTCTTTTGTAAATTTTTGAGAAGAGGAAACATTTAAAAAAGATTTTTAACGGCTAGTTAAAAATTATCGAATAATTGTGGGGCCCCATAATTATTACAAATTGTTATGTTTATGGATATTTCAGCCATTTCTGGACCGATTTTGATCAAATAAAGTTTATTCTGTCATTACAATTGTATGCTCTTTCAAATTTGACACTCAGCTTTTCATTATCTCACAAAAAGAATTATTTTGCGTAGCGCCCTCTATACCAAAACGCCCAAACTGGTGAAGACATGCATCAGGGTTATTATTCATGAGAGTCGACTTGTTATAAGGGTCGCTATTCATGATTTAATTTGAAAACGGGGTCACTATTCACAAGTGTCTTTGTCCATAAGGGATCACTATTCATATTATAAGAAAAGGGTTACTATTGATACAAAATAAAGAAGGGTCACTATTGGTAATTCATATTGGGAGTGACTACCCATAAGGGTCGATATTAAGAATATAAGAAAGGGGTCGCTATTCATAAAAAGATAATTCATAATCGCTATTCATTATATAAACAAAATAAGAAGAACCCCTAAAATGCTAAATGTACCATGTCATAGATTGTATAATACGTCAATTACCACGTCATCATTTTATGAATAGCGACCCTGCCATCATGTTATAAATAATGATCTCTCCATAGGATTATGAATAACGACCATTTTCTTGTATTATGAATCGCGACCCTATTATAGGCTTATGAACAGCGAGCCTTATAATTATTGATCATTTACCCACTTTATGAATAGCGACCCTCTTGTTTGTATTATGACTAGTAGCGATGCTTATGATCAGAGGTAGAATAGCGACCCTCATTTGTATAATGCACAGTGGGTCCTTCATATACGGAAGATAACGTTATGAATAATGACCCTTATATGAATTGCGAGGTTACGGGGGGGGGGGGGGGGGGGGGCTTGTCAGGTGAAACGGGAAGAATAATATTCAGACAAAAAACCTCAGCCCCCTGAAAAAATGCCGTACGCCGATGGACACGATTAGATTCTTCTCTGGGCAAAACAATCTACTTTTCGGGTTCGATTGGCTTTGCATTCCACGCGAAAGTCTACGAAATCAGCGACTTCCCGTCCTGGTCAACACGTACTTCATTCACTAAATCATGCAATTTGTTTGAGTGATTCATGCGTGCTAGGAAGGATGGTGTAACTGCAAGGAAATCGCGCTATATTACAATATAGAAGCACAATATTTTTCTACATACTGGATCGAATCGATAAGTTAATTAAAGTGTTGTGAGTTGTGATTATTTTGCTTAGGGCTGTTTTATAGATTATCAACTATAGCATGGCTTATGAGTCCGATCAATTTTGAGTTGTGAGATATGAGACCATCGTGAATTTGAATTTATTCATCGGCACCCTGGAACTTTATGTTATTACGTACGTTGTAAAAACTGCTATTGTCTACCTTAAAACTCAGCTAGAATATATAACAGTCCATTCTGCAGCGTTATTAACTAGTGGACATTTGATTTGTAAATCCTCACAATAAAAACACCCGAAGTTCCAAGAATTCGTTTTTTTTTTCTTCAAAATAATGTCAAGTCAAATGCTTGTGAAACATGTCTCTTTCTAAAGCGAGTGAGGATCCAAGACACCATTATCACTATACGAGAAGAGTGGAATTAGCATCCCGGAGAAAATGCACGATTTCGCTTTTTCTTGCAACTTGTTGCTGTGTCTTGTTCTGGGTAAGTACATAATTGTATAATTTTATAATTTGCACTTCTTCATACTGCTTGATGTTTGATTACAATATGTCAATAGTGTAAACGATTTTGGCAATTGAGTCAATCATGTTAATAGTCTAAACAATAGAGTCAGTTGAGTCAATTCTGTCAATTATAGAGCAATCACAATCACAATTGAATAAAACACTATTTAGTAAGCTTAATTTGAGTTTATTGAGTCAGCAGAGCAAAGAGTGAATGGAATCAATAATTTTTAACAACACTGTTAATCACTGGCGTACTGGTGGGGGGGGGGGGGGGGGGGGGCGCTTGGGGGCGCTTGCCCCCCCCCCCCAAAAAAAAAAATCATGGCTTTTATCTAATTCGATAACAGTGGTTGAAAGAAAAGAGTATTTCTTTAGACAAGAAAACTCAGATTTTACTTCATGTCAAGTCAAATTTATTGTCATAAAATAATGTTTTTGATGCACTGTTTGAACTGAATATGTCACTTTGCGTATATTATTTTGGGGTGCATTTTTGTTTTTCATCATGAATCAATCATAACCTCTTCTGGTTAAGAATCATGACGATGATGACGCACTAACGCACATTACAGTACATGTCGTAAAGTCAGAATTTCCTTTCCAGGTATGCACCAGATTGCACAGTTTCAAGTCCAAAAATGCAAAAGCTCCCTACCGTGGGAGGGGGGACACCCCCTCCCCCACCCTCCCCCCGCTCAGTCGCTTCGCTCCCTCGCAATATCCGGTGGTGATGCGGATTTTGTTTAGCCCCCCCCAAAAAAAAACGCCACTGCTGTTAATAACTTAGTCAATTGGGTCAGATTGGTCAGATTAGTCAATATAATAAGAATCAATTCCATCGATAGAGCAATGTATAGAGTCCCTCGAGCGAACCCAATTATTTATCAGTTGAGTCAATTGAGTCAATAGAGCAAACAATTGAACAAACCCTCTATATTATTACAACTAATAATACTAAAAGAGACAGTTTAGTCATTTTTTGCTCTATTTTTATCAAACCAAGGTGTATAATTATGATCTACCCCTATTTTATTTCAAGCAGCAAAAGAAGTGTACATTATAATAATCTTCTATATGATCTTCATTAGATTTTTCTTATGTTTATTTCTCGCATTCGTGAAAAGGTAATTTACCAGAAAGACGCCGTGACGCAAATCACACCAAAGAGAAAGGTAAGTTCTTGTTGTCATCATGAACTTTACCCGCAGAAAACTAATATCACTGGTGTAACTTCGCAACAACGCCTCGCCGAGGAAATTGTTTCCAATAACACATCGGACTTGTCAGAGAGAGATGGTGATAAATTTAACATTAACTTGTTGTTTGATGTGTCTACGCCGAAGAAAAAGACAAACGTCATTAACAGCCCATCATCGGACTCCTTCGACACCGACATCGACGCGTCTTCTTTGACGTCGGCCCGCACTTCGATATTTTATCCAAAGAGATCATCCTACAAGATCGGCGATTATGTTGAAGTCGTGATCGAAGCGCGAGACGGCGCAGGCTGGCCTCAGCGGACGGGCGGCGATTTATGGTACGTTCTTGCACGATCGTCCAAGGAAAGTGGCACAGCCTTCCGAACAGCCGCCCGAATCGTGGACCACGGCAATGGCAGCTACTCCGCGTTTTTCCTTGCGCCGGTTGCCGGGCAACTGTTCCTGTTGGTGAAACTTGCTCACCCGTCACGGGCGTTACAGTGGTTGCGTGACGTCTACATGGACGCCGAAGGTTGCTTCACGTGGAACGTCACGTACCGCACTAGAAGTATGGACAGCGTCGGGCAGCCAAGTCAGGGGCAAGGAAGGTGATGTCACACATATTTTTCAGTTCATTCAAACGTCTTCTTACACTTGTAAATGGGGTCACTACTTAATTTCTTGCGACACTAGCAGCACCTTTAATGCGCATCTTTATATACATAAAAAGTGTATCTTATAGTTTCAGGTGAAACTGTACCTACATGTGTAACTTTCACCTCTGAATGTGTTGCAAAAGTTTTCACCTTTAAAGATTGAAAATTGTGCACATAAAATGGCAAACAGAAATCCACTTTCTTACATTACTATCAACTACATAGATCTTTAATATTTTGTGTTTTTCATGACATGTTTTTGACATACTGTTCTTTTTTGCAACTTATTTAAATGTACAAGTTTGGACCTTAATCATGCACATGTACATTATGTTCCAATTGCCTTTTAAAAATATATCGTTTTCATTGCCGCGTCAAAAAAGTTTTTACAAATATTTACACGAACATTGTTCCTCCCTAATTGATTTAATAACAGGTGTGTTGTAAAACGCGGCTGGAACCGCGTCCAAAGCGAGAATCTCTGTTTTTACGGCGCTAACGAGACGGGGATGGGAGAGAGTGCGTTGGTCTGTACGAAGCCGACGTCGTTTGCTTGTGACGACGTTGTTACGATTGCAGCGTCGAAACAGATGCGGACCCTCGAGGAACCCGTGGAGGAACTTCTTGTCGGCAAGAGTTACTTGTTCAACGAGTGAGTTATTATTGTAATAAATCAAACAAATTTCTCTAAATTACACTATAGCGCAATGGCAGAGCTATGATATAGAGGGGGGGGGGGGGGGGGGGGGGGGGGCGACGACGACGTTTATTACTTGCCCCTCAATAATTTGACAAAAATTTAAAAACAAACATACAAATATAACGGGTTGTGGTTGATAAACTGTCTATATTGAGAGTAATATAGACTTTTTTTTATAGAGAGTTTGTATTTTATCAAAACGTGGCGCATGATTTAAATAAAGATTTGTATCATATTTCGTATCTTCTTAAACCAAATAAATACTTGCATGTGATAATATCAATGTTTTTTATTAATCAATATATGTTCTGGTAGCATATATACAACGTATACTTAACGTACCATATCTGAAATGTATAGAAATTAAGTGTAAAAAATCAATTTGATTGTGACCTCAGCCGCTCTGTTATATATATAACTGATACTATCTGCCATTCATTTTATAGTACATGTATCTGTATCAACATTTTAACAAACATTTTAACAATATAATTATCACCCTCACCGCACGTAGTTATTGTCATTTTAACATTATGACATCGCAGTTGTGCATATAAAGTATACAAAAAAAAGTATATATTATATACTTATTTTCACAGCACTTTCTTCG